>JABCKO010023794.1:0-63763 GCA_018855915.1 Tephrocybe sp. NHM501043
TGCTGGTGCAGAGTTTGCCATCTCTCAGGCAGTTACACTGCCATCTCTGAGGCTGAGGTCTTCTGTCATGCAGTGTCCCAGTTGGGACCAAGGCTGTGTAACGGATTGTGTGCCAACGTCTCACCTCTGTCACTTGTACCTCTCCATTTTTTGGTCACGTCAGTGAGTGCATTAGTCACTCTCTCCCCCCAGTTTATGCTGATGCCAATTTTGCAGAGTAGCTTCATATTTATTCTCCATTTATTCTCCATTATTAAAGCTGCTCTGCAAGTGAGCTCGTACAGCTCTCTCCCTGGTGTTTCACCAAACTAACTTGCTTTCACAGATTTTGAGCTCAAGCTCATCCAATTATTTCAGCTCTCAAGCTTGAAATCTAAAGTAAGTTTAGTGCCATCTCATTTCCAGCCACTTTAACGTGCTGGAACCCTCAGAACAAAGTCCTTTCTTCGCATATATTCTGTGTCTTTCAACACCATTGCTGTCACTCATGTCAGATCACCATGATCATGCTTCACAGGCAGGGGCTCATTCTAGACCAAATTCTCCTTCACAACCAACTTTGCATGCCACTCTGGAGCAAGGTGATTCTTTGGGGGTATCCGCTGCAGTCAACACTGTTATTGTCATGGCCCAAGTTAACACAGCCCCCCAAAAGCTTCTTGAAGATGCCCTTGAGACAGGAATGGATCTGTCCCAATTCCTTTCTTCTCTCAGGGAGCTCGGTATTACTGCAAATGAAGCAACTGATTATGCAGAGTTTGAACAACGTACATGGATTTGTAGCAAGAAAGCCAGAGCACATCAATCCCCTACTCCACCTCCACTTCCTGAGCAATGTCATGAAGTTGGAGATGATCATGAGAATGAGGAATGTCAACAATGTCAGGTTGATGACACCGCATGGGCCGCTCTCCATGCAAAACTGTCTGCCATTAGGGTTATTGAACCAGTCATTAACTCACCTGTTCAACCTGACAAGAAGGATAATCTTCCTGCTTCAAAAGAAGAGCATGAGATCCCCACTATCTCCAAGACCATTCTCACTCTTGCACCCCATCTTGGCAAAATCTCTGGTGAAAACATTTGCACCAATCCACATCTCAATAAGATGAGGAGACTCACTCTTGCTTATGGCGCCAAAAGGTCTATGGATGTCCTCATTAATTGTGCTCAGCTCAAACGTCTTTGCGAGCCTATTCCACGTTCCATTTGGAAGAAGATCATTCTTGACCATTACATCAATTTTGAACATCTATATACAGCTCTTGAATGAGGTTATGACCATGATGATGAAGCAAAGGACTTTAACATTGAATTCACCATTATCAAGAAAGATTCCATCACTAAAAGGAGATCAGTCACCACCAAATCTGAATGGATTCATATTTTCGATGCATGGAAAGCAGGAGTCCTTATCTTCTATATTCACAGAGATAAAGAACTCAACGTTTATTGGGACTACATTATCCAAATCTTTCATTCATCTCCACACCCTTCATCTGCTATTTCCTTGGATAAAGAGGTTTGTGAACTCTATGCACAGCAACCTTTCCATATGGACAACATGCAACATTTATCCTTCCCAATGCTTATGCAACTCTTTGCTGGGCCTTCTCAGTCCTCAAAGAGATCTGTTCCATTGTCTTCATTGACTTCTCACAAGAGAGCTACTACGATTTGCCAGAACTGGAACATGGGATATCAGAGCTGTAAAGGTGACACATGTTGCAACCACCATCAGTATAGTATCTGCAGTGAATGCCATGGATGACACTGAGCAAAAGATAATGCTCAATGTTTTGCAATCCTCAAGTGAAAGCATGTCCAACAATGAAGAGTTAGTGGCGGCATCTTTAAAGGCATCAAAAGCCAAATCTGAAGGACCTCAACAACTATCTACAAATAAACAAAAAGCAATACATCTGCCTGACACAGATAATCCTCGATATTGTTGAGGTTATATGTGGAAAGAAAAATTCACTTCACCACATCTATCTCCATCTGCTCTAGCTACCAAATCTGCTCCACCATTGCCATTGCCTCCTCAGCACCTCGTTAACAATCCTCAAATCCAATCCACACTACACACAATGCATGATTATATCAAGGTCAAAACACCTTTCAATATAGACGTCTTTGAAAGCTTGTTATCAGATCATTCAAACTGACCTTTTGTTGACTCAGTCATGAATGGATTACAAAATGGTTTTTGGCCATTTGATGATGGTAAATGGGCAAAACAAAGCAATAATCCTATAGAAAATTATGCCAGTGAACCAGTTGATCTTGAAGGAATACAATCATTCTGTGACAATGAAATAAATGCTCATCATTGGTCTGATCCTCTTGACGTCCCGGATCTCCTACCTGGCATGAAGTTGTCACCCCTATTTGTTGTTTGGCAAAAAGGCAAAGCCAGAATAGTCACCAATCACTCTGCTTCAGGTCTCAATGACAGCATTCCGAGAGAAGATTTGAAGGTTCATTACAATAACATGAGAACATTTGGTCAGGCCATCTACAAAGCCAAACAAAAACATCCAGATGAAGACCTATTTCTCTGGAAGTCAGATGTTTCCTCAGCATTTTTGAATTTACCTGCACACCCTCTCTACCAATTATGTCAAGTCATAGCAGTCAATGGCACACTCCATATCATCCACTGATTGGTGTTTGGTAACCGTGCTTCACCTCAAATCTGGTACTCGGTAGCCGGTCTTATCTGTTGGATTGCGATAATGATTTTCAAAATCTTCAACATCTATGATTACATGGATGACTACTTTTCATGGGACCTAGCTCACAATCTCGTTGAATATCATGGCCTATGGTGACCTGAGCAACAAGTTAAGCTTCTTCATCTCTGGGACATGATAGGATGCCCATGGAAAGAAAAGAAGCAAGAATATGGGAAGTCTCTAAAGATCATTGGTTTTCTTGTCGATATCAATGTTGGAAGTATCTTGCTCTCTGATGAATCCTCGTGTGAAGTCATTCAGAAGACTTCAGAATTCCTTGCTACCAATGGTCGTCAACCTCCCCTTTGCCATTGGCTCAGAATCAGTAGCCATATTAATTGGCTGTTAAACATCCTTCCATGGGGACGACCAGCTTTATCTGAGCTTTATCAGAAAACAGTAGGCAAAAACAACATGAACGCAGGCATCTGTTTAAATCAAGAGGTTGTATCAGACCTTACCTGGCTTATCAACATCATCCCATCTGCTATAGGAATTCGTTTTGTTGATGCTACTCATTGGTCTAATGACAAAGCGGATCTCACAATGTGGACTGACGCAAGTGGCAAACTCGGATTGTCTTTTGTTTATGACAATAACAGCTTTGCAAACAAACTCAAACCATCTCCTAAATCACCTGTCATCGACATATTTTTCTTAGAACTGGTGGCTATTATGTCAGCTATTGATTATGTTGCAATGACATTTTCGCATCCACTGAGACATGTATTGATCTGGTCTGATAGTCTTGATTCGGTTTCAGTCCTAGCCTCCTTAAAAGCCACCACTTCAATGCACAATTCTGCTCTTCCTGGAATTGCCTCAGTCATTATCTGTTCTGGTATTGATCTACAAGTATGCCACATCCCAAGCAAGCAAGAAATTTGAGCCGACATGTTGTCTCGCCTCATGTTTGATGAAGATCGATGTAAATTTTCTAATGACCACGTCTGCTCTTTCTCACCTCTGTGAGACCTCCTGCTGGCACAATGGAAGGAATCCTTTTAGGTGCACTTGGCAAGGCAACCTCTAAGGTTCCTTGCCAAGCTATGAAGCTTGCAGACATTAATAACCGAGCTTCTCATCTACAAGTCCACTCAATCAAAGATTCAACTCATTCCAGTTATGCAACCAGAGCATGCGACTATGTCCACTTTTGTCTTTCACACCATCTTCCTCTCAATCCGACTCCAAAAACACTAGCGAGATATATCTCATATACGTCTCTCTTCATAGCATCCGGCCCACAATATTTATCTGGAGCAAGTCACTTCCTTCATGACTTGTTCCTGTTTTTTGACATGAGCCAAGCTTCACCACTTGTACAAGCCACTATTTGAGGCTCCAAGAAAATCCGTGCTGACCGCATTCATTGCAAAGCTCCATTACAACTCCACCATCTGTGCAACTTTCAATGTCACGCAAATGTCACAAAAGACTTTGATGATCTTCTCTTTGTGACTATTATGTCTTGTGCATTTTATGGTTGTCACAGGTCCAGAGAACTTGTTTTCAAGACAAAGAAATCTATAGATTGGAGGAAGGTCATCAAATGCGCATCTTTCCACTCCTCCAACAACTTTGTAGGTTACCACCTCCCGTACCATAAAACAGATCCCTTCTTTGCAGGCACCGACATCCTTCTCTCCTCTCAGTCTGTCACCGACCCTGTTCCCTTACTCAATGATTATGTTAATTGTCGTGATAAGCTTCACAGAGCATGCAGTCCTCTATTCATTCGAAAAGACAGATCTCTTCCAACCTGAGCTTGGTTTGATTCAAAGTTATTCTCCTTTGTTAATCACTGCTTTGGAGGCCATTCTGCCCATGCAGGAGGGGCTACTTTCTACGCCAATCTAGGTATCTCAGAAGACGTCATAATGGCTTTAGGATGATGGTCTTCCACCACATGGAGAATATACATTCATGACAACCTTCCATTTGAGCAGCTCTACAAGTTGCAGCGCTACGTCGTCGATCTCTTCTTCATTAATGTCAGCCACACATCTTTTCACACCACCTCCACCCCTCCTCCACCTTATAGCCACATTTCCTATAGCCCATCATAGCTACATTAAATCCCACCAAAACGGGGCGGCGCGACGCCGTCCGCATTGCGCTAACTACCCGCACGATCCGTTGTTGAGTCGTCATCTCGAAGAGGTGGTTTGTCGAGTGCGAATCCGACATGTTCCATTTTAGGCAGAAACGTTACATATGGTGGAACACAGAGTTTCGTGTTCGATTCCCGGTGTAGCCAGTTGTTTGCACACTGTTACCCCAGGCCTCAATCACGAGGGGTATGTAGCGGTAGCCTTCCCGCTATGGAAAGACCGGCAGGGCCAGAGATTTGTCACCTCTGAGTCACGGGTCATAGCAATGTAACGCTGTATGTTCTAAAGGGACAGGTAGTCCAACTGGTTTGTCGAGTGCAAATCCGACATGTTCCATTTTAGGCAGAAACGTTACAAACATTCAACTATCATATGTTTGTACAAATAAGGTCTGATTGGAGATTAGGTTTTCTTCACTCAAATCAAACGTGCGCAGGCTACGCACATAAGGGGGTATCTCTGCTGCGGACTACGGTCACGGTGCATCCGAACGAGAACAGTATAGCCTTGTGCAAGTGTTCCTTGGTATTTCCATTCCTCAGGCACTGGTACTAGTACTACCTCGATGACGAGCTTACCCAACGAGAAACTGCTTGGCCTTCCAGATGGTCGAACCTTGGCTTACGCGGATGGGGGAGATCCATCCAGCTCCATCGTCGTCATTTTCTTCACAGGTCTTTTGAGCGTAGGCACGGTCACAAGAATTGCCCCAGCTCTCCAAGCCAAGGGTGTACATTACATTGCGCCGACCCTGCCTGGCTACGGAAATACCTCCCCTCCTTCCCATGGCGTTTCCTATCCTGTCACGATAGCAAGTGACACGTCTGCGTTACTCCACCACTTGCATACCGACTCCAAGCTCGAGCTCTACATCTCGGGTGGATCCTTTGGCACTGTCCCCACGCAGATGCTCTATGGCTCGCCATTCGAGGTATTTCCGCAAGGCCGTTACATCAAGGGGATGCTCCTATTAGGAGCTTTTCCTCCTTTCACCACCAAGGACAATGAGACGGGATTTACCCATACCCGTAGCATGACTTGGCGTGACTACCTATCCGTTGGACCACCGTCTCGTCTCATCCCATTCCGGATGCTTCAACACCTTGCCAAGCTTGTCATACAATCGAAGCTTGCCAGCCAGGAGACTGCAGAAGCCTTCCTTCGCGAATTCTTGTTCGACAAGATGGGGGAAGATGAGAAGGAGAAATTTAGGGCTTGGCGCGATAGGACCGGATATGAAGAAAATCAACTGGTTCGTGAGATGGCGGAAAACAATCGAAGGAGTGTTGAAAAAACCTGGGAAGGATTCCTGAGCACGCCCCACGTGCTCAACTCTGACTGGGGTTGGGATGCTGAGTTAGGGGGGCTAGATGAGGAACACACAGCGGGGCGAAAGGTTTTGATCGTTGCTGGTACCGAGGATGACGCGACTCCTCCTGAATGGGGGGAATATCTGGCCTCTAAATACACCAATTCTCACCTGAGACTCTTTTCTGGAGGTCACATCGTAGGACTCTTTTATTTGGACGAAGTATGGGCAGAGTTTTTCGCAGATTAAATTCAACGCCCATCTGACTCTGACGTTAATTATCAGCAGGTGTGTCTTGCCATGATTCAAGTTTTGGTGACACTCATCTTTCTCTATGATTCCTCATTGATTAACAGCATATATGTGCAACGATCGTTTGTTATGGTACCAAGTGGTTTGAGCTGGCCAGACATACGTTTGAGGGAAGTTATTGAGCCTACGTTACCGATGTGATGTGGTTTTTGAACGGCATTCAACGCTCTAGCCGTCATCGTCTTCAACAAGCAGTTAGTCAGCTCAGATAACCTCCCGAGATGTTGCCTATTTGCTGGAGCGCTGAGTTAAAACCCAGAAAAATATTGACCCCCTTTACAGAAAATATTGTACCGGTTATCCAGAGGAGGCTGTAAGCGTGGTCCCAAGCACGCACATGAGAACCTATACAGCCAAAAGGCGAGACAACTGAACAGATACCTGTTCAGCTGCTGTATGCTATATATGTAGCAGTACGAGTTCTGCTGTAAGCCACACCGGGCTTACAGAGGCGAGTGCGAACATTCAAAAGATAGTGAGTTGAGCACGACATAGACATGACTTCCTCCTCCTCGGAGTTCGCGCTGCGATTGCTTAGGAAAACGATTTGCTGCAGTTGATCTTCACATGGGTTCTGTACATGTGGCGTCTCATGAACTATAGCGAGAAAAACTTTGATGCACTTGCTTACATATCCCTGGTTGCCTTCTAAATCTGCCTGGCATTGTTCACTTCCAAAGCCTTCTTTTCACTTGGTCTTTTCGGCATTATTCCCAAACTCCCTTGCTCCTTGCTTGCTATGATACTCATATCTGTGCATGATTTCTCGGCGCGGGAAACTTAATCGAGTTTGGACCCCGAGCTTGCTGCTCACTTAAGTGACACATGCGTTGAACATCTGCCGAACCTATCTATACGCTTTCGGTCATCATTATGAAGGGGTTTGATTGGGCCAAGTACTTGGAAGAGTTCATTTCTCCTCTATGGACTGTTATTTGGACAATGCTGCGGACATGCACCACATTTATTTGAAAATCGAGTCTCTCCATACACGAGGAACTACTAGGTACCCTCTGGTCAAATATTTTCATGCAATGTTCCTTTTATCGTATCTCACTGCATCGAAAAGCCCCCTTTTTTTCATTGGAACCCTCAGGTCCGTGACACCCGAAGTATGGCGCCATCCCCCCACCTTCACGCTCATTTGACTTTATCTTCCTATAGATGTTCTTTATGCCGAGTGAACATGTTAATTTCATTCTGGAAGCAAAACAAAAGGTATCAACCGATTACCGGATGTTCATCTCCCTGGTCCTTATTGACGTCAGGTTGTCCCCTGAAGCAACCATATGTCAGCCCGACGGTGTACTTAAGAGTTTGTACATGAAAGTCCCTGAAATCATAGTCAACTTGGTGTTTGTTTCCCTTCAGAGTTAAGATAACGCACATGCTCCTACTAACACTCTCCGACGCCATTATTCTCCCAGACGCTGGGTCGGCACCTATTGCACCAATTCCTGACATCTTCGATCCACCCATCTATGACAGAGCAGCCATTCTTCCCGTCGACATTGCTTCAGTAAATTCAACTGTAGCCCCCGCTGGGCCCGCATCCCCAACGTACCCCTCACTCAAGCGTTTGGCCACGAAGTCATTAATAAATCATACCTACCTTCATCACACTCCAACACTCGCGCCGCCATCCCCTTTCAAAGCGCATCTTCACGTCGAAATATTTGATGGACACGCACGAATCACTCGGGCTGTACCTAGGGCCTATTAGGATACGTGTTGACAAGCTCATGTGGTTTGTTCTGCCATTGACTCTGGGGAAGTCACCATCCCACAATTCTCAACAGGAAAAGCTGGCGTGGGCGGCATGTGGCGTGTTACAACTTATATCGACCATAAAAAACTCATATTCTATCAATTACAAGTCTCACGATGATTCTTCAAAGCCAGTTCTCATCTGCTGTTCAGAGAGACGGATCCCAGAGTCCGCTAATTTTGATTTTCCGCGGTTATTCATTATCTACCTTGAAGCTATGTCACATCTATGTTGAATTCATGATAACGTCTCCCCTAGAGTCGACATGAAAGGTGGATGGAACACCAGAAAGAGGAGGCAAGTCCAATGCGGCAACTGCACTTAGGAGTGCCCGCTGCCAAGCTTCTTCAACTCTATACCCACCACCTCTCATAATGCCCTCGCGATCCTTCCGCACCGCTTCGCTCAGAAAGTCTTGATAGCTGCTCCTCATCTCAAATACATCGTCGTATGCATACCAGTTATCCTCCAATGGCACATGTGGGGCATCAGGGATAGCCGTGCTCTGCGCAGCCCTCGATCGGAGGAGTTTGGCATTGCTCTGTAAAACCATGGTAGAAGTCGACCGCGCCGATGTCCTTTTTGCTGCATTGGCACGGGATTTTGTTATGATTTTGGTCGCGTTCTTGTCACTTGTCTCCAGTTTGTCAATTATCTCCCGCCGACTCTTCTCGATCTCTTCACGTTCTTCCTCTTCTTCACGGCGTAGCTCCATCGCCCTGGCTTCCCGTTCTCGACGCTCTCCATCTTCTTGTTCTTTTAAAGCCTGTGCATAGGCTTCTTCCCGTTGAATATTGAGTTCAATGAGCGCCGCATTTTCTGCCCGATAAGCTTGTATGCGAGCTTCTGTTTTTGCTAAGTCGATCTCGTAGATGAGGTTAAATGCTGCGGCAATTTCAGATCCAGAGCAAGCTTATGCAGACTGCACTAACTGATGTCTTCCACTTCTTCAAGGTAATCGTTGTACGATCGTAGGTCCACAAAATCTTCGCGTCGTTTGTTGAACCTGTCGAGACAATGAGTTCACTCAACAGAAAAATAAAGAATAGCATACTCTTTCGCGATTCGCCTACGTATTGCGACCTCTTTCTCAACGCCGAGGTCTTCAAATGTCTGAGGTGTGAATGCAAGTTTTCGAAGGACCTTGTTACAGATAGGACATGGTGCAGGACCAAGTGTGAAGAGGCGATCTATGCAGGACTCGCACCTGGAAAAGAATTATGGTAAGAGTATTGTGGCACGGAATGGGACCGCAGACACGCACATACATTTTATGATAACACGCGCTGACGAGCAGACGAAGCTTCGGGTTCAGATAACGGTCGCTCTTGCACACGGGACACTGGTCATCCATAGACTACAACTCTTGATTAGAACGAGGCTCAGACCACAGACCACAGAGCACTGAACGAACAAAGTATTCAGATGTTCTTCCTGAGGCATCTTTGACGCCACCTCCGAAGACTGTTGACGAAGTGCTTTGGACTTGAGGTGTAGATGAACGCGTGTTACTGGTAGATGAAGCGATTCCACCCTTTCTGACTGTCTTTCCCTGCAGCCATCCACCGACTTTTGGACGACTAGCCATTGTGTGATGGAGGCTGTTCGGTATGAGCCAAACAACGCATACTATTGATTTGTAATTTGCAGCGATACTGCACTAGTATTACTGGCCGCCGCTTTCTACTTACGCAACTTTTAAGTCAGCCAGTGAATATTACTGAGGTATGGTGACGAGAAATCGTCAAGGATGACAGAGACTGCAATCAGAAGCCCGGCTGCACTTTAAGCCAGGCCTCGGAGGGCGACGCAAACGGGCTTTCCTCAAACCGGCATGTATGTATCAACACTCTATCTAGCAGGATTGATGCTGCTGATATCTATACTTATGCTCATTGTCCCGCGTTCAGTGCCATCTATCGCCCAATTCTTGCTCAAACCCCAGCATATATCTCACTCAATTTCCTCAATGCCGCTTTCGACTGTTACGACCCAGGCAGAATGGCGACAAGCCATTGAGGCCCTTCCATCGACACCTGACAATATTCCTGCCTTCTTCCTTGCTCATGGATCTCCATTCTTGGCTTTCCCTGAGTCCGAAGCCAATATGCATAGTCGGTTGGGCACCTATGCTGGACCGACTGGCCCCTTGGCCACATTCCTCAAGGACTTTGGACCCGCACTTTTGAAGAAATACCAGCCCAAGGGAATAGTTGTGTTTAGTGCACACTGGGAAACGCATGGCACACGCCTTGGTACGCTGCCTCCTGATGCTACTGTAGACATCCGCTGAAATCAAATACACAGTAACTGATTATGGGGACGAGAACCCTCTGCTGATGGACTACTTTGGATTCCAGCCTTCCATGTATGAATTAAAATTTAAATCTCGGGGCGATGCAAATCTGTCACGGCGGGTTGTCCAACTTTACCAAGATGTTAATCACGCCCTTGTCAATTCAAGTTTTGAGACTGATTGCGATCTCCTTGTTCAGGCGGGCCAACTCGCGAGGACCACTTCGAAACTCGAGGTTCGCGGTAAAGATGGACTTGGATTCCATGGGCCAGGTCTCGACCACGGCGTCTTCATTCCTTTTAAGTTGATGTTTGGTGAAGAACTAGCAGATATTCCCGTTGTGCAGGTTTCGATTGATTCGAGCCTGAGTCCCGACATGAATTGGGCTTTGGGGAAAGCTTTAGCCAAACTGAGGCTCGTTTTATTCCACAGAATCTGGCGACTGGCACTGACACACCCGTTCACAGAGCAGAAGGAATATTGATTATATCCGGTGGATTGACTTTCCATAATCTGGGAGACTTTACAGGCTTCGCACCTGACACCTGCAAGCCTGTACACCGACAGTTTGATCGTGCCGTTTTTGATGCCGTTACTGTACCAGATGTACGTATTCATATATTGGACATGCTTTTGAATAATCTCATGTTTTGCCTAGGCAGACAAGCGGAAGGATGCCATGGTGAACTTGGTCAGGCATCCGGGTTTCCGTGCCTCGCATCCCAGGGAAGATCACTTTGTGCCATTGTATGTTGCTGCTGGTGCTGGTGAAGCAGGCAATGTGCAAGTTGTGACGAGCTTATATGGTGCCCCCACATTTGCCTTTGGTGTGTAGGGTAGCGAACTTGTAAACGTATGTAGATGTAGGTGACAACCAAACTGAGCTCTGGGCTCAAATGTACTCTGGGCTCACATGATTTTCATATTGTTGCCACGCTGTGGACGCTTTTTTGATGGCAAAGTCAACTGAAGTTCATTGCTGAATGATTTGCGCCATCTGCGCTTTTCACAACCCCCACCATCTCCAGCGCAATCTCAGCGCAGAGCGCGCGCCTGATCTCCCCTATACCCTGAAACCTACGCTTTTACCCTCTTTCTCGAAGCGCGCTGACAGTTCACTAAAGCTGTCAGAACTTCGTAGGCCCTGCCTCAACATCCTTACAGCCTGCGGCCTCCAAGCCCTAATTCTGGCTCTTTTTGCCTTCTAAACCTCTAATAACATTTTAACCTTTGCCTTTCTTCTTTTCCCGTCAACATCAGTATCCATCTTCTCACTGAAAACTGGACACAACCTACCATCCTGCTGCGCATCCATGCCTTCTCTTGCGGTCGTCATTCCACACGCATCACACATCACTTGCAAAGCTAGTCGTAAGCCGTCAATGACGAGCTCCATTGCTTCTGACGGTCTGGATTCCCAGACCCTCATTCCAAAGGCCCCGATAACACCACCCCTCTCGCCAGGCAATAGCGAAGCTGGTGTTGAAGCTATGGTCACAGAGGATAACCCCCAAATTGGAAGTGGTGTCATTCCTCTTGGCCCAGCCGGCTCTGGGGCGGGCATTTCTACCCGATCAGATTCTGAACCTTTGGGAATGGACGTTGACAAGGATACGGCGACGTCGCCAAACCGCCCTCTCCGTCTTCTCGAGGATGAGCAGGTGCATCTTCAGAAGTCAGGCTTAAAACTATCCGATTTTGAAGTACGGAGGACGCTTGGTGAGTATCGGAATACACTAGCCGTTGCAAATATTAATCAATTCCTCCAGGTTCTGGCACCTTCGCAAGAGTGCTCCTCGTTCGCCACCGGTTGTCCACAGCACACCCAAGCTCCCACACTCACTTTGCAATGAAGGTGCTCCGCAAGACAGACATCGTAAAACTTCGTCAAGTCGAACATGTCAACGCTGAGCGTTACATTCTTTCACGGGTTTCTCATCCATTTGTGGTCGACCTCTTCGCTACCTTCCAAGACAGCATCAACGTTTATATGCTGATGTCATATGTTCCTGGCGGGGAACTTTTCACCCATCTTCGGCGAGCGCGCCGCTTTACACCAGACGTCACTCGTTTTTATCTTGCGACCATCATTTTGGCCCTCAAATATCTTCATTCATTTAACATCATTTATCGCGACCTCAAACCTGAAAATCTCCTTCTCGACGCTCGTGGATACCTTCGCCTAACGGACTTTGGTTTTGCGAAAATTGTCGACGATCGTACATGGACCCTCTGTGGCACCCCCGAGTATCTTGCTCCCGAGATCATCCAGTCTGATGGTCACGGCAAGGCTGCAGATTGGTGGGCATGTGGTGTGCTTTGCTATGAAATGCTCGTCGGTTATCCACCGTTTTTCGATGAATCACCATATGGCATCTATGAAAAAATCCTAAATGGGCACATACATTGGCCTAGGACCATGGATCCCCTATCTCGAGACCTGATACGAGCATTCTTGAACCCAGACCGTACGAAACGCCTGGGTAACATGATCGGAGGACCTCAGGATATTTTAGACCATCCTTGGTTCAGAGGTGTTGATTGGGGTGCATTGGAGCGTCGCGAGATTAACGTAAGTTTCTTCATACATATATAGCAAGCCAGACTGACAAACATACTTCCTTCAGGCTCCTATCATTCCGCACACCTCTTCCATGGATGACACTCGCCATTTTGTGCATCAACCCATCCCTTCTGCGGACGAAATGCCAGGACTTGTGAAGGAAGAGCAACCGCTCGCCCTTCACCAACGTTTCGACCCCATAGCTTATCAATTTCTTGAATTTTAATTGCCCCATTTCCCCGCTATGCGGAAGTTTACCTTCGCCTTTCATTGGGTGCTTATCCCCCACCACCAATTTGTGTCAATATCTCCACACCATCCATTCACATTATATATATGTTCATACTCTTGATTTTCGACTCAAATTATCTTGACTTGATTATTATATCCCTGGAGTTGTATCTATTACTCAACCACCTCTCTTACATCGCCTTATTGCGCCGATACCACCCTCGTTATTCTTGCCTACATCTTGACATATTGCTTTCTGTATATTCATAGCCCTCCCTCTGTTGCGCACCACGTAGTGTAGCTTGTCCTCTTGTGCACCTCCCCCCCTCGTGTATTGTTAAATTTTCCCTGCCTGTGTTCTTGTGCCTTGCCTTGTACACAGTTCGCAATCCATCTCCAAATTTTCAGGTAGATTATATAAGCTACCTTTTCAGCACGCGACGCGTCGAATTGATTCCACAATCACTGGGAATACTATACTAGTCTCTTCCATACGGTCGAACCTTATTTTCCTACCTTCAATATGGCCAGCGACACTTCTAACTTTCTCGTTTCCGAAGCTCATCTCATTCTGGACGAAGTGTGTGCATTCCCCTCACAATCGCATTGCTTGTGTTTGAAAAGGATGTATTCAAGGCCCGCCGACAAAAGTCGGAGAGGATAAAGGACCTTGGATCTCCAATACAACTTTCTGGAAAAGCGTTAGCCATAGAAGTGCGTGGCTCCTATGCTTGGATTGCTGAGAATACAGCTGTTGCCAGGAAGCTTGATCTTGAGGTACTTTCACAAACAATCTAAAGCAGAATCTCATGTTTGAATCAGTCTGGCAAAACGACTCAACTTTATAAAGGTCATAGCGGCCCTGTTACAACCCTTGCATTTTCCGACATGACTCTGGGGTCTGGCGATGGAAAGATTCTTATAACAGGTTCATGGGACAGGGTAGGTGATGTATAGATACCGCTCGGTTGGATAATACTGACTAGCTGCAATAGACGATCAGACTTTGGAATACAGAGGTGGGCCTCGTTCATAAGTCTAAAAGAGACAGCCATCCCGACTCCGCCGTATAGACCAAAGAATTACTATCGACGACACCGGATGCTCATGAAGACTTTGTGAAGAGCCTATTCATTTTCTCTGATTTGAATTTGCTGGTTTCTTCAGGCTCGGATAAAATTGTAAGATTTTGGTATGTCGCCAATCATGAAACGCTTTGGAGGTTCTCAGATCAGCGCTCAGGGACCTGTCAACGCCACTCCAGAGAGCGCCTCTGAGGAGTATGGGCTCAATTTCTTCGCATACACGACCTGTCGAATGCCTTGATGGATATATGCTCTCCGATGCATCCGCCGTGCTATACACAGCGGATACCATGGGCATTATAAAGTGTTGGACCCTTAAAAAAGACGACGGGCCTTCTCCGTTATGGCGCGGCACAATTCAGGAAGAATTTAATCATCATCGGACCAAAATTAACCAGGTGTTACACGCCAACGGCTACCTTTGGACAGGTATGAACTTCAATGCTATGGTCTCATGGGTAGTAACAAAACAGTGTGTTGCAGCATCCTCAGATGAGACTGTTCAGGTGCTCAAGAGGGACCCGACGAATACCCCAGTAAAACCTCTACCTCCGATAGTGCATCCTCTTCCTGTCAGATCCATACTTCCGCTTGCCTTGACTGAACTTGGAGAGCCGTATCTTTTGACGGGAGCGGGTGATATCCTCCGAACATATGATGTATCGAGTCTCGACGAGCCAGAACTTATTAGAGATTTGGATGCCCATTGGCATGACATCACAGCGATACGCTTGTGGAAGAGGATGACCACTGAGAATGGGATTACTCGGATAGAGCCTTGGATTATCAGCACTAGTTTGGATGGCACAATTCGAAAATGGAGGCTTAGTGGTACGACGGGATTCTTATCTGTTGGTCTATCATAAAACTGATGGATTGTCACGCCACAGAGCTTTTGGCTCCTCAGCCACCGTCTGTTATGGCCCCAGAAGTATCTGCATCCGTTCCAGCTTCAGCCGAAACAAATGGTGGGTTTGAGATGACTGAAGAAGAAGAGCGTGAGTTGGCAGAACTCGTAGATTCCGATTGATTGTCATAGGGGCGGGGTATGAGACTATTTGCTCTTCTCTTGATCCCCATCATCCCCTAGATATTGCGCGAATACTTGTGCTATTATTCATCTCTATTCCACCCAGGATAATAGGGATCCTCATCGAGCGTCCTCTCCTTCCAATCCCTCGGAACCCAGCCCTTGTTCTCTTGCTCCTTCGCCCAGATGTCTAAAGCAGGTAGCAACTTGTGCTCGATGTGATACGTCGATTTATACATCTTCAATGACTCCTTGCTATCGCGCAACACCTTGGCCAACAGTTTGGGAATGTATGGCTCATTTCGAAATTGTGTCGTGGGGGTGAAAAATGCTTTGAAGTTGAAGACAATCGCTTGGGTCTTGGGGAGGCGACGCAGAGTCTGCCAATCGACGCGCAGATATATATCCTTCACGTCGAGACCAGGCTGTTGGGCACTTCGCATGTCGTAATGTGGATCGCCTGGTTGGGCATAAAGCGGCTGACCTATCTCCAGGGCCCATGACCCTCTCTGAATAGGCTTCTCGCATGTCATCTTCAAAAAATAACTGCATAAATCAGCATCCGATAAAAATTCCTTCTACTAACTAGGGCTCACCGATCCATCGAAGCTTTCATTTTTTCCTTGTAATCGGGTACTGGCTCGTGAATCTCATGAAGAGGTTTCCCCATCTTCTCTTGGAGCCTCCATCCGATGGCGGAGCATGACACCGCTCCGCGTAGAACTACAATCCAGTTCCTTCATCTTGTTGTGTGATAAGGAAGTCTTCAGGGACATTGTCAAGAAGGACCTTGAGAGGATCGGCTGTTCTAATATTTGACGATATTTCAAGGATGCGGTTATGAAATAGCCCAAACTTCCAATTCATTTGAAAATGGTTGGGGTATCGAGCACATAGAAAGGCTATGACCATTTCTAGGAGCTCTTTATACGCAAGGTGACTTCCTGGAAGTGCGTCCAATATTGCCCGTCCATGGTCAGCGTAAAGCTGCTGCCGCTGTGCAATTCGTTCGCGATAAGTCGACTCCAGCTCTAGCCACCAGTCTGGCTCCATCTTCTTCAGAGCTGACACGAGATGATGAGAGGAGTAGATAGCGATATCAACTGAATTGTGTGTTACCCATGTTCTGGTGGTATTCCCATCGAAATGGACGATATGGCCTGGGATTTGCTTTATCAAGATTGAAATTATGCAGAGGTTTCGGAGCAGGAACACCGGATAATCTCGCGTAATCAGGAGGTGTACAGGCAAAGTAACCATACAATTCTTTGCAGATGAACGCAAGGCCAAGCAAAGCGCATGTGGCAGCAGGGATCATGACGGGGAGGCATTCCGAAGTAGTACTCAAGATCGTCATGATTCAAGTTCGAAGAACTCTCCACCGGAGTTGAACGTTGAACGTTGAACCCTTAGTATAATCATATAATCACGAGGTTCACAAAAAAGATGCGGAGACCAAGTGGCAAGGGGTGTCCCTGCGCCCCGTATCATTGTCATACCTCAAGGACTTAATCTCAGAACTCGAGGGGCAGTCATTCAAATTGGTGCCTTCTGCTGATAGAGATACGCATAAGTAGATATGTACTAAAGATATTTACAGTTTGTGATGTGGTTTCCATTCCCAGGCAAATTCCAGATACCGTCCGTGCAGATAGTAGTTGTCCATTACAGCTTCGCTCGTGTCATGCCCTGCGCTTTCCTGAGACTCTCCGCTGCCGTACTTACCAACTCATCGACACTGGCGAAGATATGAATATTTAGTAAAATACCACAAAGAAGAACAAAAGAAGCTTCACATTTCCTTCGCAGGCTTAATATCCTAGGAAAATGGATATTGATTACTTTGAAGGATGTAAAAGGGCAACAACAGTTCACATACGTTGATAGAGCCCGCAACGCGTCCCATAAGCCCTGCGGCAAAGTCATTATCAGCAAGGTAGCGAGGAACCAGAGATTCACTGGTCGTACACGCGAAACCGGGAATTGACTTCTCGGGATAATTTTGCAGTTCAACTTCATGAGGAACTTTTCCTTCCGACAGAAGACCATCGAGCTCCGCACGTCTCTTTGATTCCCTAGAGTCTCCAATCAGAACGTAGCTTTGGAAAAAGTCAAAGGGAGACACACCATTCTGCAACGTAGGGAGTCTTCCGCACGCTCATTGGTCGACCCGAATAAATTAATGTACGGGCAACGTCGTCGTAACCTGCAGTGAGAACCATCTCCTTATGTTTCTTGGGTGCACCAGCCTCCACGCTAGCAACGAATCTTGTGCCTACCCAAACACCTGAGGCGCCATATCTGATGTCTCACTTGAGCCATCATCAAATCTAGGAAAGAAGGAAACCGACTGACGCAAGAGCTGCGGCTAACCCACGACCATCGGCGATGCCACCAGCCGCGACAACAATGATAGGCTCTCCAGTCAAGGGACTTGTCTTGCCTTTGCAAGCGTCCACGACTGCCGGAATGAGGATGGAGAAGGCGGTATCACCGGTGTGGCCCCCTCCCTCACCACCTTGGGCACAGATGATGTCAACACCTTTGAATAAGCGACACATGAGAAAAGCATGCACAAAGATCAAAGTGGCCTCTGCTCACCCTGAGCAAGTGCTTTGGGCACATGCTGAACGGTTATAAGTATCAAGCGTCTGATTAGAGAGCTTTATTTCGATCACCAACCTTGGGGTGTCCAATCATGCTAGACAAAAGGTTAAGATCATGTGCCAACGTCAAGGCAAAAATATTCCTACTTCATGACAGGGATGCCGGCAGCGTGTAGTTTATCGACAGCCCACCTAGGTGGCACGCCAACGGCGCAGACGAAGAGCGAAGCCTTGCTCCTGATGATCACGTCAATGAGCTCAGGGAGTTGTCCGTCGGTATAATCCCTCTGGTGGAAGAAGCGAGGTTCAGGAATACGTTTGAAAACAGAATGGTAATCAACTCACGTTTGTCTTCCTTGCGCTCCCTCCGACTTGAGGTAGCAAGAGGTCAACGCCGAAAGGTGCGTTCTTGTCTTCAAGGTGGCTCTTGAGTTCGTTAATCGAGCCTTGAAGGAACTTCGGGCTCTGGCGAACACCACCGATGACACCAATACCACCTTACAGAAATCAGTGGGCTGAGATCATAAAGACTGGCCGATGGATTACCTGCATTTGTCACTGCTGCAGCCAGCTTGGGGCCAGCAGCAACATTCATGCTGAGGAACACAACCATTAGCTATGATCCATGAAAGAAAAGAAACCCTGGTTACTTACCCAGCAAGCATGACAGGGTGGTTGATTTTAAATAACTGAGTGAGCTGTGTTGTGAAGACTGATTGGGAAGAAGGCATTGCGGGGTATGTAGTCTGTGGGGAAATTAGGAAATTGGACCGCATTTTAAGCACATTATATATAGGTGGAGATTGTTCTAAGCGAGAGGTCCGGCTGTTGAGAATGCCGGGCCGGTCGCGCGTTTCCCGCGGACGAATTAGAATGTGGGTATATCTTTTTTCGTGAGTGACCATGTCGACTGGAGGATGCCCCATCGACAGTCCACCTACCGACTCCTGTCCCGTCAATCATAAGTCGGCTACATCCAGTTCAACATGGAGCCTATTTCTCTCTAATACACCCGCGTCCGCATCTCAGGCTGTGCTGTCCACAGAACGTGAAATTTCATCCATTCCTCGTCCCAATGATAACAACTGGGTCTATCCTTCCGAGGCCCAGTTCTTTGCTGCCATGGCACGAAAAAATCACAACCCACAAGCCGCGGACATGAAGACCATCGTCCCAATACATAATGCTGTAAATGAACGGGCCTGGGCAGAGGTTATGAAGTGGGAGGCTGGCAGAGGTGGAGAGGTCTGTAGTGGAGTGAAGCTGGTCAACTTTCAAGGCAAGCCTACCGAAAGGAGCCCGAAGGCTAGGTGGAACATGCTTCTAGGGTTCGCCGCTGATCATTTCCGTTGGAAAGACTACTCTGACGCGTCGTAACAGGTATTCTGCACCTTTTGACCGACATGACTGGATTGTCGACCGCTGTGGCGTCAGGACGCGGTACATCATCGACTTCTACACCGGGCACAGCCACGGAGCTCAGGGAAACAACATGTCCTTCTTTTTGGACGTGCGCCCAGCCTTAGACAACTGGGAAGGTGTGAAAATGAGAGTCCAGCACTTTTTGGGAAGCTGGTTCGGAGGATCATCTACGAAGAGTTGAAGGTCAAATCTATAGTATATCCCTAGAATATTATGTACATCGTAATACACACTACCTCTTCCCCTTTATTCTTGTTTTTTTGGCCGGGCGCTTGACTTCTTCCTCATCTGCACTACTCTCCCCAGTGTCATCACTGTTCTCGCCCTCACTTATCTCCTCGTCGTCATCCCATTTACCGTCGTCATGGTCGAAGTTACCCTCGTCCTGATCAAGTTCCTCGCCTTCCTCATCTACGACATCATTCGCAGCCTCATCCTCATCCTCTACCTTCTTGCCGTCAGCTTTGGCAAGCGCCTTTTTACGCTGAACGTTGCGCTCCTGCTCTTCTCGCCTTTCCTTTTTCAGCTTTGCTTTTGCAGCATGCTCTGCCTTCTGTGCAGCAACCTCTTTCTTTGTCTTCTTCACTACAGGGAGGTCAGATGAAGTCTCAAAGTCACGATGAAATCACGAACCAAAGTGATGATAGATTACATTTCCTTCCTTTCCCGGCACACCCTCTACAATCTTAACCAGTCGCAGTTCCATTCTTGGGCCAACTTCGTCAAGTTTGACCGCTCTTCGTTGACCTTTCTTGTTGTTCCTCCCAACGTAATCGTCTGCTAGGTCAACAGCATCTCCGTCGTCCCCAGCAACACTTTCAGTCGAAGAGGCTGCGCTCTCATATCCGCCATCGGGTCCTGCTTCCCCTCGCCTTCTCAGCATGAAATCCGCAACATCTTTCTCATTCCCGAGATCCAGAACACCCAAGGTTGACGAGCTTTTAGTTGTGGTGCCTTCCAAAACACGACGGACGCGTTTAGAAACACCATAAGGTTTCACGGTGATAACATAGTGACGAATATCGACTGTTTCGTGGTCGGCATTATAAGACACGAGAACAACTCGTCGCGCGGAAGAAAGGGTGATGTTTTGTGGGGAGAGAGGTGGGAACATGGTCTGGAATGTCTTCATTAGTAGAGGAATGTGAGGTGGTGTTGTCGGGGACGCAGGAGGGAAAGATGCAAGCACGAGCTATGGGAACAAATTAACTGAGGATTGCGCAAAACAGTAAATAAAGGACGTACCAGAGGGGAACTCAAATATTCCATTCCTATACTTCTTGCGCGCCGTGAAGTATTCAGGATGTCTTTCATTAGGCTATATCGTTCTATCCTAAAGCTGAGTGTCGGACCAGCAGAAAGACGAACGATACGGAGCGAAGGGGCGATGTCTGTCAGAGTAAACGCGAGCAAATGTGTAACCTGGAGAGCTGGTGCCATTGTCAAGTAATCTTTAAGTTTATTGCGGTTCCTTTCCTTGCTTTTACGTCAAAAATTGTAATATGCCACGCAGAGAGACAAAGAACAGGACATACTTTTAATCGACTGGCAGTATTAGGCTCCATGACTTTACGGACATCGCGTACAAGCTGAGTGAGTGAAGCACCGACTTGGCCATGCTTAATGATGAAAGACTTGGGTACGCCAACCACAGGCGTTGGAATATCACCTTTCAGATGCGTTCTGTTTTTGCGTTTGCGCCCCATTGATTAGAAGGTGTAAAGACTCAGCTGTAGCTAAAACTTTTTTGGGAAACAGGTCGTGTTTAGGATTGCTGTGATTGACAAACAACGCCCCCTTTTTGACCACCATGAGTGGCCGTCTCGCTTCATTTCGTGGCCCATCCACCCCGACGACCTCTCCAGTTCAAGCAAAACAGTTCAATTCACCGAGCTCGCCATCGCGGTCCTTAGAATCGACGTATCACAGGAGAACGAGGACTCTTCTCCAGGAACTACGATCAATCTCAGAAACATGGGACGAAATTGTGATCATTGATGGTCTGAAGGCTGCAAAAAGACTCATTGATACACGGACTGACTTGGAGTATGCATTGGCCATATCTGCGCCCCCATTTCTGATGTCCTCTTTAATCAAGCAATGCTATCGCAGCTCTATCTGATAAGCAGCCACGATCAGTACTTGTCGGTCCCAAACTCGAGATAATGGATGAAGCTATCACACAACTAGACCTCGTCATCGCGAAGCTTGTGAGAACGAAGCACAATTCAACACAGTATCCTCAATAATATTTTTTTGTTGCAGCAAAGACAATTTCGTCGGATGAATGCAGTAATAGACAACCTGGAGGCAGTACTTTTTGAAGCCAGCAAAATGAAAGGTTGGCAGTGGGCTCATCAAGAACCTTTGTGGGTAACTTGGCCCCTGGAGAAGTTTGGTGCGAACATCGGTCCATCTTTACGAACAGCGAAAATTCATGTTCTCTCCCAGTTACCTCTGTCTCCTCCATTTTGTTCCCATACCATCGCTCTCTCAATCTTCAAATTGAGCTTGTGAACAGCCTCCGCAGTCACTCGATATCCTTCACAGACTCTCGTGAGGCAATGTCAAAATGGGTTCAGCAGCCTTGGTTGCAAGACGAAGGCTGGAATGCAAAATGGGAAGACATTTGCGCCATTGAAGTAGAGCGGTGGGACAAAGAGATGAGAAATTTCGACGAAAGGAGGCCTTGACAAAGGCAGTGCCTAGTAAATCAACAACTCGCGAGCACCGAGATAATTGTACAAATCAGTATAATGGGCCAGAGAACATCGATATACAACATATTAACGCATTAAAGATCCTCGTCATCGTCTGAGATATGAATCTCATCGACATTGGCCGCTGGTGCAACAGGTCCATCAACTGCATGTACCTCTTCCCCATCCACGGGTGGCAGTCGAGTAGTAGTTGCAGCCACAAAGCCTTTCACGCCTCCTGCCTGGCTTTCTGCAGCAGCCATGGCATCCTGCGGCTCATCTTGGTCAGCCTTTCTTGTGCCCTGCTGAGCAGCCGTGGTCTCAGCCGCCAAGTAGCTTGCTTCCGTATTGAACTGGGCCTGAACACTTCTCTTGATCCGTAACATCTCTTTGAAGGTGTCTTCCGAGCCAGTGTCGAGCTCGAACGAATGCCACTGTGCCCAGAAGTCAGGATTGACACGCGGGTCACAAAACTGAGATGCGTGAGCAATGATCGCACGAGCGCGATCAATTTCGCCGAGTTTGCGTTCCATGGCGGCGAAGCGGAGGCACATGTCAGCAGTTTGACGATCAGGCAGGACTAGATGGTTGGTGAGAAAAGTCAACAAATCCGTGGATAGTTTCTCTACCTTCCAAAGCCCGTTCATAGATGGGTCGAGTGGCTGGCAAGCCATAGTTCGCTGTTGCCTTCGCGATGTAGATCGTGAACATCTGGGGTATAAATTAGTAACAGATATCCGAAGGCATGGCTGAAAGGACACACGTCAAACTTGTCCTGGTCAGAAACAACTTTGGTTGCGCGATCAAGGATATTCATGGACCGTCTGGCTAGTCCGTAATCCTCCTCCAACTTGGCATACATCAGGAAGAGAGGTTTACAGGATTTCGGTGGGCATTTCTCCAAGGCCTGTTCAAAGAGGTCGCGAGCTCGCTCAAGTTTTGTACCGCCCTGTTAACATGGATAAGTATCCAGCGGGATCGTGAATAGAGAAAAGCATACATATCGCTTGACAAATTTGGAGAGATAGATGTTCCAAATTTCAAAAGATATCGGGAATGTGAACAGTTCAACGCCACGTTCGTAGATCTGTACATTGCTTAGCAAAAATCTTGCGAACGGCTCGACACGACATACTTTGAAGCTCTCCTCAAAGTACTTGTTCTCTTCCAAGAAGGCAGCATAGTTGACGATGATCTGAGCATTCGCGATGCGCAACTCTAGAATTTTGTCGTAGACATTCTTCGCTGATTCGATTGAGGCTATGGACTCTTCAAGATCGACGTAGAATGACCAGAGCTTTAAAGACTTGAACAACCTCGTCTGAGCAGAAAGAGTCTAGAGAAGAGGTCAAAAGCCGAATCTGTACAACAAATGAGAATGACCTACGTGATCATGATAATTGAGCTTCGTGTTTTTTGGGATAGCCGTTGCACGTTGCATGACCCGAATGGCATCGTCATAATTGCTAGGGTGGTTGGATGAGGTAGAACTCCCTTGCAACAGGAACGATGACGTACTCGTGACGAATCTCCATCTCCGACCACTCACACCACACCTCAGCGAGGTCTTCGACGAGCTTGAAGTTGACCTTGGTGGCCTTCTCCAGGATCTTACGTGCACTGTCCAAATCTTCTTCAGCCTGTCCACTCGCCCCACCCTCTTCATAGAATTTGGCAAAGTTGACATATAACCGATGTAAATTAGCCGTCGCTTTGCGAGGGTTAATGGTTTCAAGTGCGTTCATATATGTTGCAGCGACCTAATTGAGAAAGATGAGATAACATAATGGACGAAAGGCAAAGACATACTTTATCATCATCCTCTCCCCACAATGCCACTCTCTTCTCCCATTCCTGCACGTCGTTGGGATTTCTCCTGATGAGAACATCATTGACAAGGAACGGCCGGCGGTCTGTCAGGTCCTCAAATTCTGCGATCTTGGCATCCAATTCCCGCTCAGTCTCAGCGGCTTCCTCTTCAGTCTCGTCATCCTCGTTCTCCAGGCTGTTCATCATGGCGCTGATGAGTGACTCTCCAAACTCGGCGTAGGAATCAAAGATCTGTGTGAAGTCGCGAATAGTCAAGACGGATTTCAAGCCATTTTCAAATGTCTCCTTGGCTCGGTCAAACTCCCCTCGCTTGATCCAATATGTAGCCAACCCTGTCCACAGACGTCCTGCTTGATCCTTATAGACTGCGAGCCCGTCCTTGTGAATAATTTTTTCTACGTTGAGCTTTCGTGGGCTCACGGGGTCCTCATCTTCATCGTAAGGATAGGTCGTCTTGACATCAGGGCTCACAGGGATTGCGGGGCCTGCCATGCGAATGAGGTTGCCAGTCGCAGACGCTTGTTCTGAAATTGCATCAGTAGCATTTGCACCTTCCGCCGAAGCAGCTGCAGAGTCATTGGACTCGATGGTTTCCTCCACATCTAGTCCAACTTCGTCCGAGAATTTCTCCACAACATCAATCCAGTCCTCGAGGAGCTGGTAAGGGCTCTTCCCTTCTGGGCTTGTATATTCTCCGCGTGAGGCTTTTCTAGCCAAAGAAAGAAGTAACTTCGCTGCTTCTAGGGGCCGGGGGGATGAGTTGGTTGGGTTGAGCAAGAGGGTTGTAAACCGTTCCGTGACACTTGGGTCAACGGCGAGGTAGCGTCGATAGACATGCACAGTCGTTGAACCGCCCTTCTTCTCCGCCCACAGTAGATATCGGACCCATATACGTGAATGTAATGATGGAGGGAGAGTACGCAAGGCACGGTCGAATGTGTGGCGTGCGTGCGTGTGCGAAAGGAGTGGTGGGCATTGCGGGTGGAAGAAAAGGGAGAGGTACATAAGCCATAGACGCGGCAGCTGCATTTTCCATGCCGTCAGGAACTCTGTACTGGATAGTTTTAAAAAAGGAAGCCACGCACTCTTGGTAGCCACATGAGGGCGCGTTCGAATGTCGCTACCAGGGATTTCCATTCTTCCCATCCAATCACCGGATCCAAACTAGCTTCCCACTCCTCCAGATCATCGTGTTCCTCTTCCAACGCGTCCTTCATCTCCGGAAACTTTTTCTTCCCACCAGCCCTCTTTTTCACGACGAGCTTGCCGAGTACGAATGACATGCGTAGGTTAAGATAGGATTTCCATAGTTTGAAAGAACCGGGAAATTGGGCAAGCGCAGCCTCGTAGAGATATGTGAGGCGCTGAAGAGAAATTCGGGCAAGGGGTGACGTGAGAGGTCCAAGTAATGCGGTGGCTTCCTCCGCCTGATCTGGGGGCGCCTCCGTCTTTTGCAGGGAGATAAAGGCCTCTCTAGTGGTGTTGATAGCTGACCACCATGAACGAAAAGATGTCGGGTTCCGTAAAAGATCCTCTTCCCGTTGAAGATCCTTGGTCGTAAGAAGGTCTGGGTGAGTTGCTGGGCTTGGAATGGGAAATGTGAGGGGGAAATGAGCCTTTAGAGAGTTCTCAAACGGCAGCTGGGAGGCTGCAATCGACATTTTGGTGGAATGGGCGGTGAAGCCTGACAGTATATAGCAGAGAGCTTGTAGTCAAGAGTCGCCAACACGGTTTCGCACGGTCAAACAGTTCAATCCAATCCAATGGTTAGTCACTTCCATTCGTTACCTTGTGCAAGTCTGAATATTGTCAATTTTAGCATGGTGTTAAACGCGTTCGTCATTCTGCTCAGGCGCTAGAAGCCAAGAGGCTCAAGGAGAAAGCGAAACTTGATGAGTATCTCGCGCTAACTGAGGATGTCCTGTCAAGGGTTCGTGCTCTCCTGAAGAATATACTCTTCTTTTCAGCGGCTCATACCATTACTGTTCACGATATAGAAGAAAAACAACGACCTGTCCCAAGATGCACTACAGCTCACTGCTCGTTTGCTTCAAATTAACCCCGACTTTTATACCATCTGGAATTACCGACGTATCATCCTACTCAACGGTATCTTTCCTGCAAGGTGCTTTCTCAACGACTTCAGGAAATAACTTGTCTCAGACTCTGCTAGCTCGCCAGATGAGATCAACGACGCTATCACGGGTGATCTATCGAGCACCATGATAGCACTGAAAGCACACCCCAAAGTCTACTGGATTTGGAATCATCGTAGATGGTGCCTTGAGAATACGCCTCATGAGCCTAGCGTGGATGGTGAGACTGGTGCAGGTGTCTGGAGGAAAGCAAACTGGGATAGAGAACTGTATGTGGTCGAGAAGATGCTGGACGCAGACCCAAGGAACTGTAAGTTAATGTGTCGCTGCCATTGTCAATCACTCACTTTTCGCACACATAGTCCATGCTTGGAATTACAGGAGATATGTACTTGCCAGCATGCCAGTGCCACGATCAGAAAAATCGGAGCTTGTGTATACTTCTCGGAAGATTGAGGCTAATATTTCAAACTTTAGCGCATGGCATCAGCGTTCGAAAGTTTTGACTTCGCTGCGAGAAAGCTCAACCAATGCTCCTGCCAGGCCTACTGAGGAAGGTTGTTCGAATTCAACTCCTTCCTAACGGCTACTGACTATGCCGCCCACTAGAGTTTGACCTTCTCAGAAACGCCATGTACACCGACCCGAATGATCAGAGCGTTTGGATGTATCATCGGTGGCTTATGGGAGGAGGCGAGTCGAACACATTTCCTTTGACGTCCCTGTTAGTAATTGTAATTGAACAACGTAGGCGATGACAAGGAGCTCTTGGAGAGTGAGATTCTGGCTATCCAAGAACTCCTTGATGAACAACCTGACAGTAAATGTGGGAAGAATCTTTTATCTTGATCATTATCATTACTGATCGTGAACAACTAGGGTGCATGGAATCCATCGTTCACTACAAACGGTTACTGTTGAAGAAACACCCGAGCCAAGTGAATGTCATGGAGTTATCGACTGATTGCAAGAAGCTGTTACAACAGCTTGAGGCACTGGACCCTGTACGCCGCCGCAGATATCAGGACATAGGTGACTTTCCAGTGGTCGTTCGTCGGGGTTATTTTACAACTTTCCATTTTGATTTTAGAACGGGATCTAACAAAGTGATCATTTCTGCTTTATTGTACGTTGCTCCTGACGATTGAACAAGAGTTCAAAGCCACTGGTTTTCATGTATATGTTACAGCGATAAATCATTGGATGTTGTTGCGCCGTTGAGGTGTGCAGCGCTCAGCACTTGCACTCGCCAGCCTTGCAAGTGCAGCTGCAGAGGGGCACGCGTGAGTGGGAGTACGACATTAGATTGGTAGGTGACGTACCTATCGCCGCAGGTGCAAGTAGATTGGCCACAGGCGCCATGGTTGGAGACAGGGGTTTGGGTGATCTATTGAAAGAAGATGGGTAAGCTCGGACATTGGACATGGCTGGGCAGGCTGACGGTGAACATGGTTGTGAGGATCAAGTGGTCGATGTGGGATTTGCTGTTAAAGATACAGCATGGTTTCCTCCCTATTTATGGCCTAGTATCCCTGTTGACGACTGTTTGCCCAAGAACTGTCCCACTGGTGAGAGCGCGTATTGCTCAATAAAATGCATACATGTGGAAATGCAGTGCAGTTCCTGTGTCCTGATACCATTCTGGGCACGTTGGTCTCAGCAAGACCGCCTGACTCATTGACTGGGCAATGGACCACTAGCAGCCGACTGGATGATCTGGGCGTCTATTGATCCCGATCTTGTGCATTGACCAATACCGGAAGTTGCCGAAAAGCAACAGCCTCGTGGGTGCAGCGTGTTCAGATAGATAGCCAGGAAAAATAAACGCATCTCCTTCACCCGCTATCACCCTCTCTGTTCGATGGCCATGGACAACAGAAACCCCCTAGCCGAGCTCTTTTCACGAGGTTCTACTCCTCCAGCACAGCAGCAACCTCTTAATCAGCCTCAGCAGCCCACACTATCCAGCAATTCTTCTCCAACTCAAATTGATTCTCTCTTTCACCATCTCACTGCCGATCGTCAACAGCAGTCTGGCGCCCACAGCTCAGATAATTATGGCAGTTCTGCCTCTGTAACTTCTTTGTTGTCTCTCACAGATGAGCCCATTTCCTCCGCCGCATCCAATGCAAGCGCCACAAATGCCGACCGCCAGAGCCAACTCCTTTCAATTTTCGGTACTGGGTCCTCTTCAGTCAACCGTGGTGCGCCAGTCAATGTACCAGCCCCCGTTCATGCACCTGCACTCGGACCTCCAGCCCCACAACAGATACCAACCCCTCCCGGTTCTTCGCAACGTTCTGGCTCCGGCTCGACGCCAACCCACAACGAGAATCAAGGTAAACAGTTCTTGGAGCAGTTATTGGCAGGGTATGTCATATTCTTTTGCTTTTTCCTGTCACTTCTTTCCGTGACTCAGCCTGGGGTTAATTTCCTGCCTGCCTTGCTCAAGCGCCGCTGCGTGCAAACCGCAAGGCTCCCACGAGGACAGAGCATGGCTTGCCTCTCAACTTTAGATGACTATTTATCTACTCATTCTTGTATTTCTGTTATGAATTCTCTCTCATTTCTTTAATCCAGAAACGTTCCGCGGTCAAATTACGTCGATCCCCAACCTCCTCAACCTGCACCATCCCCTCCCTATGCCCCGTCGCTGCGTGACGGGGAATACCGTTCGTATAACCAGCCCGAGATAACGCCCGAAGTCACCCAACGACCCCAAGTCCTCCAGCAAGCCCCACACCCCCCCCAACAACAACAACAGTCACAAGCCCTTGGTATTCCTCTGCAATCCCAACAGCAACAGCTTCCACAGCAGCCATCCCCTCAGCAGCAAACACCATCACCTCGCAAATCGATGTTTGAATTCGTTTCCCCCTTTGATCATTTGTCAAACTCGACTACCTCAGTCAAGAAGAAGCCCGTGCCTACTCAGCCCCAGAGCGTTTCCAGTGGTAACGAGGATTCTGGGTCATGGACTGCCGTATCCGATCCGAAGAGGCAGTCGGTCGAGAACCTCCTCAGCCGCGGGCAGCTTCCTCCACCTCCGACCAACTATGAACCTTTCGATTTCTCTCACGGAGACAACATGTCCTCGAGAGTGCCTCCTCCTCCTCTTCCTCCCAAACCTGTCGCCGCTCGTGCACCTTCGCCTCAACCACGAGCATCGCCTCCCAAGACGCACGCCCAACGAAGCCAAGGACGTAATGCTGAGTCACCTGCTGGCCAATCAGGCGGCGGATCCGGTTCGCAGGCAGGAGGAAATAGACGGGTGAAAGAAGGCTCTCCTGTTCCTCAGGGTAATACCAGAGGTAAAGGCCCTTCTGTACAGTCAAAGCTGCCGAAGAATCAGACAAGCCCTCCGTAAGTTGAAAATCGATCGTAGTCTCGTTCGCTGACATGTATCATTCGTTCATTTTAGGCCTCAAGCCCAAACCGTCTATTTCGATGTAGCCAAAGCACTGCCCGAAATCCAAGCCTCACCAGAAGAAGTCAAATCCACTGCAATCGCTCTCGTGAAGCAAGATTCCACTTTCCTCCCTGGCAGCACTATTGGCGCTACGCACTGGGTTGCTTATACTATGTCTCGAGGTGAGTTAACTGTTGTGACGTTCGTCTCCCATCTAACCTCTATCAAGGTCGTGTCCGTGTAATCTCCAGGTCCAGCGGCTTTCGCACCCTTCTCCAGCTCGATTCCGCTGTTTTCTCGCATAGCTCATCCATCATTGACATGGCTGCTCATAGCGATCGGCTTGCCGCTGTGACTTCAGAAGGAGGATTCATCGTGTGGGAGTTGCCTGAAAATCTCACAGACGACGCTCCGTGCGCCTTTCCCTTTCCTTCGGTTTTCATTCTTTTTGACTTAAATTTCGCAGGGGAGAAGTCCTTCTTTGTGTTCATCCTGCGAACGTGGACAGAATCTATGCTGTCAAGTGGCATCCAAAGGATCCCAACATATTGGCTGTCGCAACGGAAAACAGACTTTACCTGATTGACTTGATCACTGTACACTCTCACCATCGCGGCCAACCCATCTCACTTTCTACTTTAACCCATATCACTCAAACATACACTGTCTCTTCTGTGAGTAGGGAGATTTTAAACTGTGAAATAACTAACAGTACGTCGTCAGCGTCTTGTCTCGTTTGATTTTGATGTCATGCATTACGCTCTCGCCACGATCACCGTCGACTCAACACTGACTATCTGGAACATGCATGATCAACTTCCTTTCTCGACTCACAACGTTCGTGGGGAAGACATGCCTTCATCCTTAATCTTCGTCGACGGTGGTATCATTATCGGTAGGAAGAACGGCACGGTGTTTCAGCTTCTATCGGACACGACAAAACAAGTTTTATCAACAGTCAAATTCGTAAACAGTGCGCAAGAAGATAATGAGATGTTCGGTCACGCCAGTTACGATTCAAGAATACAGACATTGTGGGTCGCAAACAATCGCCGGGAGAGTATCATCGCCCTCAGGATCAACCTCGAATCGACCATTGTCAACGGCGAGGAGGCTATTAGAGGCGGCTTCGACCAGATAGTTGAATTTGGCGGTCCCAAGCCCTCCGTTCACTTCGTCATTGTCACTGCAGAAGCAGATCTTAATGGTAAAGAAACACATGCTGCTTGTCAGGCAGCTAAAGTCACATTTGGAGATCTAGCTTTGCTCGCGTTCAATGTGCACGCTAGTGGTGTCGATCAAATCCTCATTCACAGGGATTGGTTCGAATCTGCCCTGGCCGTCGCACCCGAGAAGCTTCCAATCGAGAACGTGGTCCCGACCCCGGCATCGGCAGAGGTCAAAGCGCAGCGCCAAGCAGCCCAACCTCAAGTCGCAATAGCCCCCCGTCTCTCACAAACCGTTCATCAACGCGGGCAATCACCTGCATCTGAGGACGGCGACTTCAATCAAGATGATCAGAAAGGTAAAGGCAAAGGCGCCAAGTCCGTCAACTGGAAAGAGAAAGAAGAACAGAAAGACAGGAATGGACGATCTGATGTGTCGATCATCAACGACTCCTCTCTGGGACAAGCACTGACTCGCGAGATTAAGAAAACTGAAGAAAGCCTCCACACTCGGATCGGACGTCTCATCGGTAAGGAGATGGATAAACAACGTACGCTTCTTGTAGTTCACCTGAGACATGTATTTTACCTTCTGACATTCCCATTCCAGATCAACGAATGGAGGACGCACGAGCCCATGAGCAGGCAGAAGATTTCGCTCGTCAAGAGAAGATCCTCAAGTTAATTTCGACTGAGCTTACAAGAAACACGACTCGTGTCGTCGAGATGGCTGTGAAGAGTGAAGTGCAGAACTCGGTGCTACCCTCTTTGGAAAATATCACGAAGAACGAAGTCAAGGCCGCGCTTGATGACCAGATCGGGAGGGGCCTGGTTGATTTCATCAGTCAGGTTCGTACCGTGATAGTTTTTTTTTTTTTCGCGATAATATGCTCATAGATGTGACAGAGTTTGCCGAATGAACTGGAGAAGATGATTTTCCGCCCAGACATCTCGACCCATTTTGCGCACATCTTGACCGCTAATCTGACTCCTATACTCAGCAACCATGTCCATGATGCGATGTCGAAAACTTTTGCTCCTCTTTTCAATCAGAACTTGAGCAGAATGCACCAAGAGCTTTCTCAGGAGCTTCGTCATGAAGTCCACAGCCTGAAAACTGAATTAATGTCCTGGCAACGTGATCTATTCAGGAATCAAGAGGTGTGTCTTTAGGTTATTTTCCAGCGAGCATTTGTTATAATATATCTCCTAGACATCAATCCGCGAGTTGGAGCATACAGTCAGGTCATTGTCGGACCACGTGAAGTTCCTGGGTCTCAATGTCTCTGCGCCGCATCACAACCTTCAACAGCCTCAGACTCGCAACTCGCCCAACGCTAATGTTCCATCCACACAAGGTGGTTTAGGTCAGTTGCATACCCGTCAACAGAACGCGCCCGTGGTCCCGCCCCCTCCTGCAGGCTATGGCCATAACGTCGGACCGCTTCCGCAGCAGCTACCTCCGAAGCAGCCAGCTCCTCTGCCACCTGCTCCTGTTCACCAGAACTGGTACTCCTCTACCATCGCCGCTCCCCAGGCGTCCCATCCTGCAACGATACCCCAGCCTCCTCCGCCGCCACCCCAACAAGTCTTACCGGCTCAGCAGCAGCAGCCACAGCCCGAACCCATCAACACTCCTGAGGCTAATGACACCTGGGAATCTGTCTTCCTCCCGGCCGTTCTAAGTGAAGATCTGAGGGACCTTCAGCGTCTCCTGTTGCGTACTAATGCGGATGTTGTAATGCCCTTGGACAGACCCGGCCCTCTCTCGCAACCCGTAATACTGACAGCAATGCATCGTGTATGTTTATGATGGTTTATCATCTCGCCATAAACACTGATTCCATTTTCAATAGCTTGCCGCTATCGTCTGCGCTACCCCACCGAACGATGAGTCCTTTAAGAGTGCGATGTGGTGGCTCCAACGTGGTATCAAAGTGCTGGATCCCAAGGTTTGCTCGCACTTCATCTCAATATTTTCACGTCCAACTAATTATTCGCGTGTAGGAACAAATTGTCATGGACTACCTGCCGAACGTCGTACCTGGCATTTACACTCACCTCAACATGACAAAGCAACGCCTTGGACTTCCCGGTGGGCCTCCTTCTCTCGAGAAGGCGCGTTCCTCTGTTACGGACGCTCTTGAGATGCTGCGACGCAAAGGATTGCAGAGTTACGAGGGGATGGACGTCCCGAAGAAGTAATTTCTATTCGATTTGCGGTAGGGTTATATATAAAAGGGTTCTATTACATTCGAGCTATGACTGCCACGTATATGCTGTTGACAGCTTGTGGATATCTACCACGATTTTTCTGAAATTTGACCAGTGTTTTGTTTCTCTTGCAATACATCATGAGTACTTCCACATATTGCCAAGTGTACGAATGATTATGCAATCGCAGCAATGTCAGCAAACACACAGCTGCAACTCGCCACAGGCTACAACATCAAGGAGTTGCACACCTCAAGCGCTGCTGGGACAGCTCACATTATTCTCCGCCTACTCTCGCCTTCCCCAACCTCCTCTTGATTCCAAGCACACATGGCAAATAAAGGCTGGTTCAACCTCGAAGCGGCAGGTGGTGCCATACCCGAAACCGCTTTCTTTGAAGGCGATTCTGCCTTCAAGTTCCTCGGACTATCACGGACGCAGCGACTTTACGGATTCATAGGATGGTGAGCCTTCTCGCATGTTCTCAACCTAGTATTGTGGCTCATCGTGTCGTACTCCTAGCCTTGCTGTAGGATTTCTCCTGAGTATATTGGGTTCTGTTGTTTTATTTCTGGGTCAGCTTGGGATATTCGCCGGCAAGTCTCCTTCCATGTATCCAGAGTAGCTTCAAGATCTTAACTCATCTGTGCGCGCAGTCTTGTATGTCCTCGGGACGATCGTGTCACTCGTTGGCACCGGCTTTCTCATTGGCGTACGTGAATGTCTAACGAACATGAACAAGACCAGACACTGACTCGGCTTTAATAGTTCTTCAAACAACTTAAACTTGCAAGTCTTATTACGCCTATCTATACATGATGAATTCCCACTCAATTAGTTTACAGATGTTCAAGCCCGTTCGAGTCGTCGCCTCTATTGTTTTCCTCGCTTCAATAGGATTAGTATTTGTCGGTGCATTTGTTCTAGGGAACGAGGTAAGCTTTCTGTGAATGCCTTTTCCCGAAGCTCCTAATAGCTTTGCCTCACCATACAGATTCTGTGCTTGAGTATGTGCTTTGTGGATCAACGCCTCGATATAACTGACAAATCCTTCAGTATTCGTCATTATCGAATTTCTGGCATATACTTGGTACACTCTATCTTACATTCCGTATGCTCGCGCTGCTGTCACCAAAGCTATTGGGCTAGGATGATGGCGTATGCAATTTGTAACTTCACTTGTGATCTTTGTTCTTGTCCTAATAGAAATACAAACATACTTATGATCAGGTATCGGCGCATCCCTCTGGTCCTATATCGATTAAGATCACAACCGAGAAAACCTGTCATCTGGTCCGGGTGAATCAGCTTGAAGGAACAGCATGGAATATGTAAATATACCCTCGATGGTTATTCTTCTTGTTTCTTAATGAATCCATAATCTCACTTTCGGGAGTATCAGCCGTGGCCTCGGTCGCCAATCTACAAAAAGTTGGTTACGACGCTGGAGTGGCGGTAAGAGATGAACAAACTTGACAGCATCACTTGTGAGACGCATGAAGACATTCCACTCCTTCTCGTCGCCAATGGTTGTCAAACCTGTGGTGACTTTATTTGCATTCACGAGGTTTTCTAACCGGGTAATGGCTGCATTGCTGGGGTCAATGGCTTTTGCAAACGAGAGATTGCCCGCTGTGTATTCGTGTCCGTTGTATACGATTGTGGAATCTGGAAGAGAGGCAAGATACTGGAGGGCGTGTTTCATCTCATCACCAGTGCCTTCAAAGAAACGTCCAGATCCAGCAATGAACAGTGTGTCTCCAGTGAACACGCCACCAGCCTGTGTGGGTTTGGATGTATCGGTGACATAGAAACAAACTGAGTCCTGTGTATGACACGGTGTTGCTAGACACCTAGGCCAAAGGTGAGGCTACGCATTGTAATTTCGGTCATAGCAGCCAACAACATGCCTGATGTGCGTCTTATCGCCCAGAGTAAACTCGTCCTTATCCTTGACCAGTCTTGTTAGAGCAGGAACTTTATCACTGCCACCATAGATTGTAGCATCAGGGTACTTGGCAGCCTGAGAAAGAGACATGAGTGCTGTGTCAAGTACAGGGATCCAAGGAATCCACATACAAAGTCCTGAATAGAATGTTAATCAGATACTGGGTTCTATAGACATTAATATAAACGCGACCTTGTTGCCCCCACTGTGATCGAAGTGATGATGGGTCGTGATGGCTGCAACAATCTGAACACCCAGTTTCTCGGCCACTTCAGTTACTTTTGGTACATCATATGGGTCAACGGCAGCAGCTTTGTTGGAGGGTTCGTCGACGAGAAGGTAGGCATAGTTGTCTTCGCGGACAGGGACTGGAATAACTCGCATGGCTTGGCGGTGTGAAAGGCTAAACGCGCGGCGATGGAGAAGACGAAACATATATAAGTCACATGATGCTGTTGATTGACAAATGCCAAGTGTGGCAAATCTATGGAGCATCATTCCCGTGTTGCATCCTGAGAAGTGCGCTCATGTCCGATTCCTGATGTGTATACTTCCATATGAAGGGTGGTTGTCGGACGTGATATACATACCTTACCGTCCTTCAATCCCCCGTCTCTGTGCTGGCCACTTGTATCCTCACTAGTAATGTCGCCCACAGCAGCGTCAGTGGCGCAACATGTACGTGTGTTCTTCTCCAGGTCTCGTAGGTATTTATCTTGTTCAACAGAACAAAAGAGACTTTATCAAATGCATATTTTCTTTATCTCAATGTGCAGAAAAGAACGATGAAAGCAAAGACGATGGAGGTAGGAACCACAATGAAAACCCAAATGGCAGTAAAGGGGACGGCAACGATGACAATGGGAACGGTAAGGATCAGGGAGACGACCGTCCCGGCGACCACAGAGGACAAGGCGATGGCCAAGGAGGACAAGGCGATGGCCAAGGAGACAACTCGGGGAGTCAAACAAGCACAGGTGTTACCTCGCTGCAGGCATCTCGCACCCCACCTTCACAGGCAAAGCCTTCATCTCCTTCGCCTCTGGTTACTCCGAATCCTCCATCTTCCCCGGGTTCCGATCCCGCGCAAACAATGACCACTCCACAACCTAGTAGTTCACAAGGCGCGACATCCGCTACAGTGCCTAGTGGCACGATGTCTACACAAATATTATCTTCACCCCTTCCCTTCCCTTTCAGCAGCTCCTCTAACTCGGGAATTGCAATCGCAATACCTACTAACGGCAGCTCCGGATCAGTGCCGATTCTAACGAGCTTTGGTGCTCCCAGCCCTGCTTCGACAAATTTTACACCCCCCACGAGCAATGCTCCCTCAGCAGCGTCTGGTGCATCTCACAAAGTCAATGCAGGAGCAATAGCCGGAGGGATTCTTGGCGCTCTGGTTCTGCCCACGAATATAATCTTATCTGGGTTATTCACAGAAACCAACTATAAAGTGAAATCCCGGTTAACCCCTGCCCCAAACATCAAAGGATGTAAGGCTTACTTTGGCGAGTGCACGCATCAAAGGCTGAAAATATCCTGTCAAGCACCGCAAGACAAGACATGTGTAAGCCTGAACGCACCTCGTTGTCCTGCATACGGCCTGCTGTATCGATCAAAACCACATCGAAATCATTGTCTCTTCCTATGTGGAGGTTGAATATCGGAGTAAGATGTATCCATGTTGGTTACGTACCATATGTTATTGCTTCCTTGGCGATCGCGGCCGCATCTTTTCCATAACCACGCTCAAAAAGCTCTACGCGTCCTTTGCTATCTGTAGCGCCATTCACCCCAAGCATACTCAAATTACGGACATGAACGCGGAGCTGCTCCACAGCGCCGCTTCTACAAAATAATTGCATAAGTGTAAATTGATTGATATGTGTGTTACAACCCACCTGAAGGTATCACACGCAGCAATTAATACTCTTAGGCCATTCTGAATTAGCCAGAAGCAAACTTTCGACAAATTCGTGCTCTTTCCAACGCCATTGACGCCTACGAAAGTTATGCTGTAGGGCATACGTTGCTGCGAGGATGGCAGAGGCGAAGACAACTTGGTACGGATAGAAAGCAAAAGGTCGGTGGATGTTTTGGGTGTCAGAATACGTGTAAGGGAGGTTGAGAGCGCTGTTCGAACAGCCGCATTCGTTGCTAGAGTCTGTTTAGTACGTAGGTATACCTTGGAGCAAAGGATGGACGAACTCTGAAAGCTGCCGACTTTCTTTCCAACGAGACTTTCACCAACACCCTCGCATACCTTCTCCGCAATGTCCTTTGCGACATTCTTCTTCATGAGGTGCTGTTTCATTCCTTCGAGGACGGGCTTGAGGTCTTGCTCAGACAGTGTCTTAGATCCTGTCAGGCGAGCGAAGAGCGACCCAAGAGTTCCGAGTGAGCTTGACGGCGAAGCGTTATCGCTGCCGGGCTGAAGGGCCATGGCTATAAGCTCATTTGCCTCCTTCTCTTTGGAAAACTCGAAATCCTTGACCTCATAGAGCCCATCACGAGTACGCGTCCCCAAAGACGCCTGGTCGACAAGCGCTTGCAAATCATGCGAGCCTTGGGAACCTTTCGATGACTCTTCCTTATCCAGGCTGAAATCAAGGGAAGCCATGTCGGACTCGGTGACTGGTTCATCACCCCATTTACGCTGAGCTTTCGTCTTTGTTTTGCGTTTGGCAGGGACCTCAGTACTATCATGGAGCATCAGAAAAGGGCATCTGGAGTTAGAAGTATACTCACTCAGACGATGGAACACTTTCTATCCCATTTCGTGACACTGTTCGCCCACCACCGCCTCCACGCCGGCCACCTCGTCCCCGCAAACGATTTTTCAAAGCCTGAACATTTCTCGCAATCTGTTGCTCATCATGAGGAGCGTCTTCTGATAACGAGGGAGCTCGAATCCAGGTCAGGAATTCAATATGATTGAACGCTCAGTGAACATACCAGTGTTTTGGTCATCAGAAGGAGGAGTGCTTTGCTCCAGCGCTGGCCGAGCTCCAGTTCGTAGGCGCGCCTTGCGATCCTTTACAACCACTTCAGAACAAGCCTAGATCAACCATTTCAACTTGAGCTCACCTGAGCTGCCCTATCTTCCAGACCCTTGAGCAGCTTGTCAAATATGGCGTCCCAGCCTTCAAAAGCCTGTGCAAAGTTCCAGGATGACACGTCGCTGATGGCACCTTTCGCAGTATGTAGCGAGGCAACAAAAGTCGTGAGGAAGGGCTCAAAATATTTGACAAAAACATTCTTCAGCGCAGTGAGAAGGTCGTTGACATATGTGAGTTGAAGTATGCGCTGATATGCGACCTATAGAGCACGATAAACAAGGTCAGAACAAAGCCAGGACAAGCCTAAACTCACCACAAAGATTAGCTCCAGGTCATTAACAAATGTCCATTTGACAGCGTAGCCGTCTTTTTCGTACTGCTCTTCGGTAGTGCGACCTTCTATCAATGCCTCGCGGATTAGGGAATTCACTGGAGACGCCGAAGATGATGCGAGGTGTGCAGCATCTGGAGTGAATGATCGTGACCAGAGCACTAGGCCGCCTGTTCAAGGGTTAAATACAGCTTCGTTGCATGAAACGCCATGCGCACCTTTGTGTGATATTGAACAATGATCAAGCATGGCGGTGAGAGTGAACGAAGTATTGGCTCAGACTCTTGTCAAAATGCGAAAGATAGTCACGTGATTTATATCTATACAATAGACTTGAAACATTGAAGCTTGAAGGTTTGAAATTTGAACTCAGAATGACTTATGTAAAGTAATGATAAAACTGTTCACTGTTCATAATAATGTCAAATAGCTATGGAATGAAAAAGCTCGTGCAACAAGAAATTCCTCTTGCATTCGATACATCGTCATTATATTCATTTGATCCTTGATTATCCACCTTACTATCCACAAGAATGGGAAGATAACCCCTTGTCACTCAGGCTGTTTTTGAGGCACATCGAAAAGTATATTCTATTGCGTCAGATACCAGTGACCAGGTTGTGGGTCCAGGGTATTGGGTGGTCGGCACTCTTAAAAGACATCCAAGTGTGTGTGTGCTGTCAGCATCTATGATTTCGCAACCCCGATTACACCGGCAAGAGTTCGCAAGGCCAAGGCGGACTTTCTCAGGATGTTCATAGACTGTATTGTGTACTTCTTCTGCCCAGGAGTAAAGAATAGAACTGTCATACCGTAGAAAAGGTGGGTAAGTACTCGTATCCGCACTGCGGCCATGAACCAAATTTAAGAGGCTCACCCCGAAAGGTTAGGTGGATGTGTTGTCGTGATCATGGTGGTATGGAATTTTGGGGGCCGTATCCCTCTAACCATTTCCGCACTCCTTTCTTTGTAACCATCCCCACGACGCGATTATTATCTTTGACACTTCTTTTGCGATACAGCCGCATGACATATCCACATACACTCCATATATCCTCCCACGACGCGTCAAACAACTCCCACCAGCAATTTGGAGGCGTTGATGGAAGTGGGATGTTTAGATGGCGGACAGTGAGTAATATTGCGGCACTGACAATTGTCGGAACTTGATAGACCGCGTACACCGGCGTCTGGAGGCTGTGGTCTGCATGAGAAATTGAAGATAGGTAAAAGAAGGGAAAACTCACGCGTCGTTTAGGTATCCCCACGCACGAGAGCATACATCTTCACGAGATGTTAGACCAAGAAGACGCATGTAGTTGACGAGGGTCCCATAGGGTAGCACGACTTGAACATTGAATCCTAGTCTTTTTAGTAACTGCATTTCGGCCACCACCAATGCGTCTTTGAGATCATAGAAGGTGTTGCCGAAGTATGACATCGGGGTATATTTGAATGTCATTGTTGCATTCACTTTTAGTGAATGTTCAGCCCGCTGAAGCAATAGGTCGTATACGTTGATCAGGTCTCGTATCCGAAGGGGACACTCTTCCAATTTTGAAGCGAGATAGAGAGCACCCATTCCAATGTCCTAACAAACAATTTGAAATTGGCCCCACTTTGGACGACACGAACTTACTCCAACGCCAAACTGCTTCATCGATGTCACATACCAGAATCTGTGAAATATAATCTGAGCAGCAGCGACTGCGACCTGTTTTCTGGATTTGGTGTCACGGATGGGAATCGGGAGAAGCAGCAGGACTCACTGGTTCAGCAAGATGCCGGCTTCGTGGATGAGTCTGCAGCCATACGCCCTGAGGTCTTCCTCGAGGTCGTCGGGGATGCCATCCTCTCTGGATGGGGTGGATTGTATCTGGGCCAAGGAGGCGAGAGGATAGAGGGACGCGGACATGGAGGAGATGAGAGAGGTATTTATGCGTGTTTGAATCCAAAGGGTTCTCTCTCTTTAGATTTAGACGACAACAGGATGTCGAGCCTTCCACCCAAACCTCTCGACTCTCCTCCCCGTGACCCTCAGGACTCCCCTCACAGACGACCCCAGCGCCCTCCACCGCAGTCCTATCATGGTTCCCCTGACGACGACCGTACACATGCTCAACGACCTGACTCTTACGCCCCCAACAACTGGAGACAAGAACCAATCTATAGGAGAGATGACTACAGGGAACGCGGTCACTGGGATAGGCCTCGTGCTCAGGAACAACGTGTTGGCAGGCCTGATTATGGCAGAGACCGTCGTGAGTTTGACAGAGGCGGCTATGATAGAAACCGACCCTTCGAACCGCATCTCAGGCATAGGGAGCCATACAGACATCCTGGGCGTCGAGGTATGTTGAACTATTGCTTGAGACATTCGTATTTTCTTGATATATATACAGATATATCTCAAAGACGTTCAAGATCCCCTGCTCGTTGGCCGCTACAAGAAAGGCGACGTTCGCGATCCCCTACCCGCTGGCCGCCGCAGGAACGTCGTCGTTCAAGGTCTCCAGCGCGCTGGCCACCTCAAGAACCGCGTACACGATCACCTACTCGTTGGCCACCTCAGGACAGGCGTCCTCGAAGCCGGTCGCGTTCCCCTCAACGGATGAGACTAGGTACTCACTCTATTGCCAGCCCCCGTCGTTCGTCCCCGCGTAGAGCTGCTAGATACTCTCGTTCCCGAAGTCGTGGTCCTAGACGCCCCCGTTCGCCGTCCCCGCCTCTCAATGAGCCCGCAGCATCCTCAACCACAACGACACAAGAGGAAGGCGCGATTCCGCATAAAATGGTACCGTCGTCTACACCGCCAGGGCTTTCGACAGCGGGAGAGGACTTGCCCTCTGCACTCTCGTCTCCCGCTGCCCCTACACAAGTAATAAAAAATATTCCGCAAGATGCAGTGTTGCCCTTCGATGTTGAAATTTCGGGACGAACTGGCCCATCAAAAGAGCTCGTAGATACTTCGTCTGAACAGGAGCATCCTGTACAACTACGCTCGACAACACTGTCCCTGGTTCCAAATCTTTCTAGCAACAATGACCTAATCATCATCTCCCCACCACCCCGCGAGCCCATGGCGGACCGACAGGCAGCGGCTTCAGATGCGAAGTTGCAGGATAAACTACCTACACTATCGTCACCTCAACTCCGCACGCAGTTGTCTTCACCATCTAATCGTATCCGTGATAAAACACCTACATCTCCCAAGCAACGTCAAGCGAGGTCTCCTTCACCACCCAAACAATCTCGCAACTCTGGTCCTCTAGGTCCACAAGCCGTATTTATAGGTCGAGGATCTCGTTCGCCTCCTCGGGGACCTCGCAACACCTCTGGTACCCATCCTCGGGGTAACGCTACTCCCACTGGCCCTGCATCCTCTTATTTCACTGGTCCTCGAGGCCAACGACGGCCTTCTGCGTTGACAAACCCACTTTTAGTCCCTTCACCTGGGCCCTCAACTCCTCAAACTCAGAGCCCCATTCCCCCGCCCCTACCCGCTCCTATGGAAGATGTGCATGTTATAAATGCTCTAGCACCAGAAGCAACGAGAATTCCACCGCCAATCATACCAGTAGTAACTTTGACAGCAAGCCTAACCCCAGACCTCGATAAAGAGGTTAGCCTGAATTAAATGTTATCTGAATGCCTTCTAACGACACGATCTAGATGGCAAATCTACAAGCCCACCGAGCTCGTTTGGCCTCTGAGTATGCAAACTTCGCAAAAGAAGCTCGGAGAGCACTGCACGAGCTCGATATGGCAGCCATTGACCTCCGAGCTGCGGAACTGCGTCGCAAGGTTGCAGACAACCAACATAATCAGGCTAAGAGCGGTGTTCTTGGGATCGATTACGTTCCGACCCCGTCGTAGTGGGTATGATGAGATTATTGACTACATCACTATTGGAGTAGCAACAGTTTCTTGGGAAGCATCACGATACTGTCTCTAAGACTAGTATTTTGGTTTACATTCTATATGTGTCCGCTCAGGGTTCATTGGAAGCGCGCAAAAGAAGCCAAGATCCTGATGAAGTTCCAGAAAGAGAGGGAATGGTAGCACTGAGTGACGAACCTGCATCGCTGCGAATAGCCTCTTTGAGTCCATTTGAAGCTAAATTCGTGTAGAAATGAGGTGTGCGCCACATGAATGCTGGAATAGCCCTACCATTATACAATCTCGCTCAGGGGTTGCTCCTTGACGGCAAATCTCAGATTCTGAGCTGCCCCTTTCGCTGTCGAAGGTATAGTTGGCGCCTGGATTGTGCTAAAAAAAATGAAATTTTGAGCTCCAGACAACTAATGACAGAAAACCCCTCTTGCCTAAGACACTCACACCAATGAATGCGTTTAGGGTGTCCCGGGCCTCCTTGGAAACATCGTCGTTGTCCCTCTTTGACGAAGACATGGCGGAAAGAATGAAGGACAGACCCGGTTTCAAGCTGTTATGGGGTTTTCAATTTGCATTATGACGTCACTAGGCCAATTCAATATTTACGCTACACTTTTGTATCCGTCCTATATGTACCGATAATAACGATAAGATCGAAAAAGAATGACCCGAAGAGTACAGGACTCTCAGGCCTTTTTCTAGTTTCCCCGTGCAGCCAAGAGACCACCCTTGATGTCGGGGTCACTAGATGTTTATGCATCATTAGTGGTCGTCGACAACAGGGTTTGCTGAAACCTTACATTGTCAAACCGACCATCGCAGGCCCCAAATTCTCTGAAACGTCCGCGAGGAGCTTCGCATTATTGTGGTGGGTTACCTATTGAATGGTATGTTAAAACAATATGCATCAAACGTTGTGATATCATGCTCTGACCGCCTGGACAATTGCACGTGCACGTTTGGCGGGATCGCCGGACTGCAAGTGAGACAGTTCAGTATGGGTTGTAAAGGAACAGAAGATGGGGACTGACGTGGAAAATGCCGGATCCAACGAATACTGGTAGTTTAAACGGATCGACATGAGACAAGTAAGTCACAAGAGATCAATACTCGGATATACCTCCATCACAACCAAGCTGCATCATCAGAGCGGCATCGGCTGCACCAGACATACATGTGAGTTGGACTGTTGGAATATCGAACACTGGTGTCGTACCAGGAGTAGCAATACCTCCAGCTGCAAAGTTGACAACAGGGAGACGTTTTAGCCTCGCGGTCTCCTTGAGGAGGTGGAAGGGAGCCTGGATCTCTTTGGCGAACAAGTAGAGCTCCTCCTCGTTCATGACGCTCGCCCTTCGGATTTGGCTTTGGACTGCTCGGGAGTGGCGAACAGCCTCGACGACATTGCCTGTGCCTGCCTCACCCTTGGTACGGATGAACGCAGCACCCTCAGAGATCCGGCGTAGCGCTTCACCAAGGTCACGCGCCCCGCACACGAAAGGGACCTTGAAAGGATGCTTGTTGATGTGATAGTCGTCGTCCGCAGGAGTTAACACCTCTGACTCGTCGATATAGTCCACGCCAATAGCTTGCAAGATCTAAGTTAGGGGATGGGAGTTATCACCATCATGCGTGAGCACAATGACAGGAACGACATTTCATCTCATCTTCACCTGCGCTTCAACGAAGTGCCCGATCCGAACTTTGGCCATCACAGGAATCGTCACAGCGTCTACAATCTCCTTGATCATTTGGGGATCGCTCTAAAACAACCAGAATTTTTTGTAAACAGCATACAAAACCGGGGGTACCTGACACACCATACGCGCCACGCCACCTAAAACAAGGGTCGTCAGTAAGAGAAACAAAATGTTTGGTCAAAATGGTCGGACCTTCAGCCCGTATATCAGCAGGGACACGCTCCAGTGCCATAACTGCACAGGCGCCGGCTTCTTCGGCTATGCGCGCCTGGCCGCAAGTGAAATGTCAGAATCTGAGGATAAACCAACGGGCGCACGACACTCGCCTGTTCGGCGTTGATAACATCCATGATAACTCCGCCCTGAAAGCATGATGAGTGTAACGACAAGCATCGGACGGCGCAACTGTGACCTTCAACATCTGAGCAAGGCCTGATTTGACCTAGATACATAAAACTATGGATAAGCGGGTATAACAAGATCGAGAAATCATCTTCACTCCAAATGTACCAAGGCTGTTCCCGCCCTCTCTTTGAGCAGAGCGGGCGGGTGCGATGGAAGGTGTGCTGGATACCCCAGCAACCTGAGGGGCTTCTTGAATGGAGGGAGTGGTGGCAGCGACGGGGGTAGACATGATAGGTGAGAAGACAAGATCTGGAGAAATCGCGCTTATGACTCGGGGGGGAAGGAACGGTGTTCCGTGCTCCTAACCCTAACCTTGCTGTTAAGAGGAACAGAAACGAGCCGGATTTGCCAGCGTTGCTCATGCTCGACGTGCTCTCATATGAAAGAAGAGAAAGGTTACAATTGAGGCTCCGAAGAGGTTGGAGCGTTGAAAATGACATGGGTCATGCAAGCAGACTTATTTTTGACGCGTGTGAGCTCAACGCGCCAAACTACAACCGGCGGACAGCCATGGCATGCAGGAGGAAGCGAGGCCAATGTATTGGGTTTATGTTGCGTAACGGTGATGGTGTGTCAAGAAGTGGGTATCCATTCAGAGGGCTGGGCTTTCCACGGGCAACAGGTGTGAATTAGGTGAATGGGTAGTGGGAGCCAACAGCAAATAAGAGCACGAATATTGGTAAGGAGTATACGTCAAAATCCCTTCTCTTGTAGGAACTTGACCACGTCGTTTTTCCACCGGCCGCCCTTTATGACTATATTTGAACGCTGGACCTCAACCTGGATGCGGGAGGCTTCAGGAGAGTCTCTTGGGAAGAGATTGCGGGATATTTCGGATGCGAGAGCCTAGGAGAGCTGTCAGGAAGAACGCGATGCGGTGAATGGAGAGACAGACGTCAGGTTTGCCGTCAATGTTGCGGACAAGGACTAGGTAGCGAGTTCCGCCATTGCGGACGTCTGTGTAGACAGGGAGGTTACCGCGTGTGTTGCGGGGGACAAAGTAGGGATATCTGAAGGACTTGGCGGGTGAAGCGTGTGCTGCGGTGGTGATGAGACGGGCATGGAGGCGGGGCAGCATCGGGGCGGTCGGGGTTTTGGACAAGAGAAGTTGATCCAAAGATTGATCGAAAATAAATGTGGCGCCTTGTCACAATCAGGCTCGGTTAAAGGGACTCGCCAAAGATAGCAGTCTGTCCCATATATTACCCATGCGATCCTTACGTAGCTACCGTCTCACTTGCCAATATAAATTGACTCCTTCCCGGGCTTCACCGTTCCTTGACCCCTCAACCATGTCCCACATCCAAGAACTCTACTGTAAGTCCCCCGCAAATTCGGCCCCTCTCTATCTAATCCCTCCTCAAGTTCCCCCTTCGCCTTCTGACACCACGAGCGGTTCGTCGCCAGAGCCCATCCATAGCGAGCCCCACGTTATCTGCAATCCACCCCTTGTTGCACCGAGACCACTCCCCTACCATTCCCCGACTTTTCTCCAGTTCGAGCTCCCCGATCTCGACCAGGACCTATCACACCCACCATATTTCACCCGCCGCACATCAAAGCGCAAACGCCCTTCCGATGAGCCCCCCATAGACCAGCCTGTCCAGAAGAAACGCACAGTTGCGCACCATGGCCAATCACCGGCACCGCATTCTCACCGCCCTGACCGCACGCAGCACAAGAAACGCTCAAGAGTTTACACCCACACCTAGTTTCGATCACTCGCGTAAATATAGCGCACACTGTGAGATCGCTTCCCTCCCATCAGTATTCCCTGTCTGATGTTCGCCGTTCTCAGATTTACACTCCTCGCACGCTTGCTTGAGCTACAAACTCAGTCCCAAGCTTTATCTTGTCTTGCTACAAGAAGATGGGCCCGCACGCCATATCGGGAACGGCCAAAGGCGGCTATTTGACGCAATAATTGTCGATACATGTTACATATATGATGTACATACACTTCCAGGCTCACCGGGGCGACCTCCACGCCTGCAAACAGCCATAAGCAGATTAGCACGTCACAGGAAATACATGCTTCTGCTGGTGCTCTCATTAACCGGTCGGAATTCCCGCTCCCATATGCTAAGGTCAAAGCTTGCCTTCGCGTCCTTGGAGCTACCGGTGCTGCTCACATTGTCGGAATATTTCAGGTTGGAGTCTGGGTTAAAATGAAAGTCTCCACGAGAACAGACCAGCTGGAGGAATGACCTGGTCAGCCGAGGTGATGTCACAGGTAACTAAACTACTATGGGATAAAATAAAACTTACATCGGCATCTGTGAAGACTTCGTCAGTCGTTATGACAGAGCCACGGACATTTGACTTACAGTATACGGGTGCAGGGATGGAAACAGAACGTGTGGCTTTGGCATAGACATGACACAAGGTGAACGCGAGTTCTTGAAGTCTTTCATCACACAAATGGCGACAATCAAAAAAGGTGCCACATGAAAACGCCATCAACTCACTTGACCAAATCATACTGGAAATTCTCGTCAACGAGGACACTGTAATGGCTCGATCGTGACGCTGCGTAATCATTCCTGTCAGAGAGGTTCCTAAGGCCATGAACTGACGGGATAACTTACTCCCTTTTACAGCAGCGTGACTTTGAAGGTAGAAATCTTTTATTATAGGGTGTGAAACCCCCTCATCAGCGACAAATCCAGCCCGACAATTGCCAGTCCGATCCCGAGTGCTGCGCGGGGAAAATAGATCAGGAGAATGCATGGTGGGGGCTCGGATTATCATCCTATGTACCTATCATCCTGGGGGAAGAAGATGACATGGTGCCTGTAAAGGTTACCACTTCAACTCCATATCCACAATGATCCAGAACAGACTTACCGCTTCCCAACTACAATAAAAGTTACCTTGGGCTTGGGGTCCTCGAGTTTCCTTTCTGCCCAAACATCATCAAAAGCAGCTGCGAAAAGTAGGTAGATATTGATTAGGAATACATCAGGCACGGCACGGAGCTCCACATACCCCTCATCGCGCCAAGTTCTATTTTCAGGACCTGATCGAATTCGCCCTCAGAGACTCCGTCCCTGAAGAACATAATACGTTTGGGTGAGGTCCTGTTCCGCATACCAAAAGCCACAATAGCCCGCTTGACCATATCTTGAAGACCTTCAATGGTTTCAACGCGCGGGTTCTGGAGTCCGGTGAAAGCAACGTAGCGAGCCGCATACTCGTCGTATGACCAGACAAGGCTAGTGACCGATGGCTTCATAATGCCGGGACCTGGGTGGCCTACATCGGCGCCTGGTTCATGACAAGGGTCAATCGAAATCTCGGGCTGTTACTGATAACACGACTGACCCATGACGATAAAGGGCTCCATCCTGAGTTCCTCGATGGCACTAGATTGCGTGACCGAATTGTAACCGCCAAATCGCGCATTCAGTCTATGCCAAGGCCCGTCAGGTGAACATTAACACTTGAAAAATACTACAGAATGTACATACTTCAGACCGACATTTCCCCAGTACTGATCATTTGCTCTCTTCACTTTGTCTTCGCAAAGGCATTGCGTAAGAACACCTACGACAATTCGGTTGGTTTGAAGATCCATGACTAACGGAGAAATTCCAACTAAAACGTACCTTCAACGACATCACCCCAGTGTTTCACGCGAGCTCGAATCGCAGGGGCTCGTGCAGGCAAAATGGCTATAACAATAATTTTTTTCCTATCAAGGCTTTTACTCTGTGCTTTTCGCAATAAGGCATCGAGGGACTATGTACATTGATCAGGAGTGGATCATATATGTTAGAAAATCGATTGCTTACACGTTCGACAGCGTTTCCTAAACCAGGGACGATGTCGAATGGGGCGTTAGTACCTATAAAGATTTGTTTAACTATGTAGACCATCGAATCACATTCTACTACGAACCCATTCCTACAAAAGAGTAAGTAGCAGGCATCCCCAGCAAAAGATACGACTCACCGAGGGCTCTGCATCCATTAGCCATGCCCTTCATACATTGTTCAACATGATCGGGATGCATGGTGGGGCAGAAGTTAACCACTCCCCAGCATTCCAACGGCACCGGATTTCGTAATTTCATTCCCCTCAGATTCCACCCACCATCGCGCGGTCGCTAAGTCGTGTGTCAGAGCTCATAAAGGCAAATCCATCTAACATGTAGAGATTCACGGTATTTTTTCTTTCGCCGTACCAAAGAACGGGTGTGTCGAGGACTTGAGCCGTAATCGAGATAGGCTTGGTCTCGATGACCATTCCGGCCTCAACAAGAAATTCCGACTGTTCATATCCCCTGACCTGATTGACAGATGAACATCCGGTCCATATAACAAAAAAATGACGTACAGGTGAATGCATCCCCGCATCGCCAGAAAGTATTTGCCGCAAACGGTCGACAGGTTTAACAGTTGCAAAGTCGACCATGGCCTTTGTGAGATGATCGGGTATTTTCTTCTTGAAGAACTGGCCTGGAAGTATGGTGCACAATTCTGCAGGAACGACGGTTGGGAAGGTGGTTTTTCTAGGGGTCAGGATCACACCAATGATGTGTGGGTATTGAATTTTAATGTTGTATGCTGCTTGGTAGTAATCCTGGATTTCGACAGTGTAAGGAAGATGACTCAGTACTAAGGAAAGTATAGACAGTATATCACCTGTACCGTCAACTCTCTATCGTCCTTCATGAACTTAAATGTCCCAGCGGCAGGAGCAAGCCCATAGATGGTTTTTACACGTTTACCAGTCGTCGCAGTGTTGATGTGGATTTTCTCGAGGTACTTCTGGAGCGCGCGGTATTCTGGTGATTTCTCGTTGAGGGCCAGGGCCCGAACATCATTTTTGTCAAGGAAGTTCATGCAGACGTCGATAACATTGCCCCGGGCGTACCTGGGATCGGTACTATTAAGTATGTATCACAGACTAGGAAGCAAAACTCACATAACAGCAATAGATGTGTCTACGTAGACGAGCATCCTTCCAACAGCGGGCCTTACAGACCTGGAAGCAGGGCTAGAATCTCGTCGTAGATGCGACTTTGCCACAAGGTGACTCACTGAAAGAAGCCACGCCACAGTTCTAATCCACCGCCGATAGCTCTTGAACCTTCGGGTGTAAAATAAGCTTTACCGTTGTTGATATGGTTCCTGTCAAAATATGCATAGGGATTACTGCCATTGATGCTTTCAATAAGGAGCTTACATATTCGGTCCTTGTCGTACAAGCAGCTGCAAGAGATTCGTAGCCATGATGGTCTTCGTGTCGGCTTGGCGCATATGTATCAAACGTCTCATGTCGCTACTTAAGAAGTCAGTGTTATTTTCGTATTCGCGACTTGGAACTAGGGGACTCACGCTGTCTTGACTGTCTCTCCGATTGTTTCGGTCAGTTTCACGTTGTAGATTCCCCGCATTTGGGCAGCACCCGTGGCTGGCAAGGCCCGGGTCAGACTAACGTCGAACTGTATTTATTTCAATACTTCGATCGTGGAGAATACTCAGCAGCTTACGCATCCTGTACCCTTGGCAGGCAAGTTGAGGGGACGAGAGGCGTAGAGAAGAAGGTTTCCATCATATACTGCGCGAGGAGAGAAAACGTCTGGTGCGATGACAGTCTGCAACTTGTGCAGAATTTCCTGCCTCTTGTGGGGGATTTTCACTTCAGGGGTGATGACTGTGAAGGATAAGAAATCTTTAAAAGCTATGAAATTCCTCTATCCTACTAACCAACTGATGGCCACAGGTAAGTTGGATGTACATGGAACGGGCAATATATACTAACCGTCGTACTGTGTATACTCTTTGACCGGCAAACTGTAGGGTGTGGATTGTAAGACAATTGGTTTCTACAATTGGGAAACGAGACTTACCAAACAATCTCAAAGGAATTGGTAGTAACCTGGACAGACCTTTGACGGGGCTGAGGGCGATGCATACTCGTGATATGGTATAGGTGCTGTTAGAAAACCTTTTGGAAAGCCCTTATTATATGTGAGTAACATGTGCTAATGTAAAATATTGAGAAGTTTATATTACCTCAAGCTTCGTGATTCTCTGTCGAAAAACAGCACAGAGAAGCCCAGTAGGCCCTGCACGTTGACACATCAGCGCTTCATTATACACATCGCAAAACAAGACCACTCCTCGAAAAAGTGCAGTGACGACGATCAACAAGTGAAATTTGTACCGATCCCACCTGGAGACTTCTTTCTTTATGACCCGCTTCACATTGTCGCTGAGAACCGAGGAACAGCTCAATATCTGTCAAATAAAACATCGAGTCACCTGGCTGTTTGAAACAAGGTTGCTTAGTAAATGGAGATCTGCGTGTGTAGAGAAGGCGCGGCAACATATCGATGGCACGTCACCACGAATCTAGGGGCCGCGGTGATTTGGGGTTTCAGCATCCTCGAGGCGACTTCAGGTTCAAGGGTTTCCTAAGGCCTGTTACTCGACACCTTGCGATCTGTCCCGAGAGAAGAATGCAAGAACTCGTCTACGGTAACCCAGGTGCGACGGAAGTTAAGTCAAGCGGTACAGGTAACCCACTACAAACATATTTGCAGCTGGCGAAATCCTGTGATGTGGTGCAGCACTCATCACATCTTTCGGTCTTCATATAATGCTGCACCTCTACAAGTCCTGTAGGTCAATACATTAGGGCTCAGGAATCTAAAAAGCTGAAAACAATTCTCTTACACAAATTGCCTCACAGAAACGGATTCGAAAGGCATGAGCAAACTTGAAACAATAGGTATGAAGAATACTATATTTCACAAGACATCTCCTGAAGTCCTTTCCTACGGGTGCCCGGCCGTAAAAAAGGCAATAAAGAAATGAAGAAAGAAAGGGCAGGGACGTCTACTGAGAAGTAATATGTAAAAGCCGTACATATAATGCAAGCGTTCCAAATGCCGCAATGACCGGGTGTTGCAGCAGCAGCAGCAGATTACGAGACGCCGATATAAACAAGTGGGTGTGCCGCAACCAGAACAAGGATAGTGTTTAGCAGCATCCGCCTGCCTGTTGTGACTGCACAGTCTGCCCAGGAGTGACAGTCTGGGACTTGACACCAGTGGAAGGCGTAGAGGTGGATCCCATTCTATGAGGAAGTGTTAAGAAGGATAAAGAGATAGAATGAATAGAGCTATTACCTGTCCTTGATCTGTTTAGCCATGGTCAAAAAGGCTTGCTCAACGTTGGTCGCATTCTTTGCCGATGTTTCCAGGAAGGGAATGGTGAGTTGGTCTGCAAATTCCTACAGGTACCATGTCATATTGGGAAAGAATAAGAATTTCAGACTGCGAATACCTTGGCAACGCTGTATTCCACAACCTTCTTCCCGGTTAAATCAGACTTGTTGCCCACCAAGAGCTTGTTAACGCCCTCCGACGCGTATCGGTCAATCTCCTGAAGCCATTGCTTGACGTTGGTAAATGATTCTGGAGGCAAGTTGAAATGGAACGCGATGAGACTACAGTCAAGTCCTTACCATTGTCCGTCACGTCATATACAACGATAATGCCATGAGCGCCGCGATAGTATGAAGATGTGATCGTCCTGAAACGCTCCTGTCCTGTTAAATTGCGTCAGAGGCAGAAATGTGGAGTTTCATTATCTGCTTACCTGCAGTGTCCCACTGATAGTCATGAGATATGTAAGCGACGATGGTTCAAAATTATTCCAATACAGATATCAGGCTAGAGTGCGACAGTACTAGTCGCGGATTTCTTTCAATGAAAGTAGATGCAAGGCGCTGGGACGAAACACTGGACCATGACATGAAACAAGAAGACTGAACTCACAATCTGAAGTTTCACGGTCTTACCCTCGAGCTCTATTGTACGGATCTTGAAGTCGACACCAATCGTGGAGATGTAACTCTCGGTGTACGTGTCGTCGGCAAACCGCAAAAGCAGACAGGACTTGAAAATTTGGGGTGAGGCAGCTGAGGATATGCCACATGGACGGAGCCACACACACCTTGCCAACACCAGAGTCGCCAATGAGGAGGAGCTTGAAGAGGTAGTCGTACTCGCTTGTATGCATTATGAGGATTGTAGAGGGCGGGATGAAAGAGAACGGTGTTGAGAAGAAAGTGGTCTGGGAGAGAGCGTTGTCTGCGTCAACCTGGCACAAGGCAGTGACAACGGCACGCGGCCTGACCCGGCCATCCACGGGAATTCCGGCCGGCCGGTGATCGCTCCTTTCTCCTTACCAGATGCGTCCATTTGCGCTCTTCGGTGCAATTGCTTCAGTTGTCTCTGTTCGTATACCTCTTCGTTACGTTCCACGCGTGCCGAAACATATAGACAATGTTTTTACAACGGATCTCACCATCACCAACAGAAACGAGTTGTGTGTGATGTTTCTATCTGTCAACAAAACCATCACATCTCATAAATTTACACATAGTTCATATTTACTATCCATCAGGTATACGTGTTGAACGCGCAGTTTTTTTTTTCTCTGAGAGGCGGCATTTTTCAGCGTCGGCGGGCAAGATTTTTCAGTAGTCCTTGACACTGGCTCTTCTGACTTTGTCCGTTCAACATTTCGATCGCGTCCACAACCAAACTTAACCCGTCTTCTAGTGGATAGTTTCCTCGGAATGCGCATCATCAAACTGCCTCGGGATCTCGAAATATAGACAAAACTACTCGTCCTCCCTGTCATTGACCGAACACGATTTTAGACTGTCTTATCTCATTGGCTCAGTTACGGGTACTATCGGTTTTGAAACTATCAGAATGGGCAGCCTGGAAGTAATTTCTCAAGTTTTTGGTAAGTCCAACAGTTTTTATTCGCCATACGTGGCTTACACTTGTCTATGGCGTCTTTGCAGCTCTCGTCCACGAAACGCAGGGTCTGGGCCTTTCCAGCATCGGCAACTCTGGCATTCTAGGCCTGTCGTTTTCCTCTATCGCGTCAATACCACAATCTACAGGCAGTACTGTTTTGGAAAATATCTTGTCACCTTTTGACGAACAGAATCGTTTTTTTGCATTCAAACTCGGTCGTGGTGCTGGCGTGCAGGATAGCTCTTCGTCGTTCACCGTAGGAGCACTCGATCAAGATATTGTTTCTGACATGTCCATGTTCTTGATTACTCCTGTCTGTAAGGCTGGCGCTGAGAGTTACAACTACTGGAAACTCCCTCTCCAATCTTTGGCAATCGATAATACAGCATTCCCCCTCTCTCCTTCACTTGTTCCAGAGGCCAGAGCACAGATCGCCGTCCTGGATACTGGTACAACCCTTATTTTAGGTCCAACTCGGGACGTCGATGCATTCTGGCGAATCGTGGACAATGAAGGTGCCACAAGGAAAAACAAAATAACTGGACTATGGGAGCTCAGATGTGATCGTCCTATATCCGTGAGTTTCATACTAGGTAACAGTGGCCACGAGCGTTCCTTTTCCGTTGATCCCGCCGATATCAATTGGAAAGGTGGTGGTGAAAGTGGAGATTGGTGCCTTGGTGGCGTTCAAGCAAACGATGGGGTATGCCTTTCTGTGCGAGGTGACCTGCATAGTCATGGACTGACCACGGTCCATGTAGGTGAACTCTGGCGACTGGTTGCTCGGTGACGTCTTCCTTCGGGTGTGTAGTCGTTATAGAGATTATGCTCAATCAACGTGATTGATCCTTTCAGAATGTCTATGTCATCCACCACTTGGGCAATTCTACCCACGAACCATTTATTGGTCTTCTCAGCATGACGAACGAAACAGACTCGCTGTCCAATTTCCGTAAACTGCGCGGTTCCGAACAACCTCATGGCGGCAGTCACTGGATGCGACAGGACATTACGTTGGAATCTCGATCAACTATTCTGGTATATACTATTTCATCAGTATGCGGCTTCATCACTGGCGCTGTGATCACTATATCCATTCGGAGGAGATACAACCAGTGTCCCCTCTGTTAGACTATGTTAAACTCTAGATATGTGTACTCAGGTTATCCTTATATATATATACATTGGCTGTGACGGTTATGTCGAGTAAAGAAGCTTGCATTGAACCTGTCCAGTTGTATGAGTGGTTTCAAAGAGGCTCGCGGCCTACATGGAGTTTAAATAATAATAATCATTATCCATTCGATAAGTGATATACACATGCTAGTACATAACAAAAAGAGAATGTGAGGATGGATACGGAGAATTAAGGAACCCAAATAGCTTATTAGGATTTTACAGGACCCTGCTGGACGTATGCAGGCGCATATCCTGACTGAAAGTTCTGGTCATATCCATGACTTGGTTGAGGTCCATTGCTTTCTCTTTCGAGTTCATTCAAGCGATGAGCGACTGATCTGGCAACTGAGAATACTCTGATACTCACTCATTTGTAATAGGCAACGACCAGTGGCAGATGCTGCAGAGCCACATATGTTTCTTGGAGAAAGGTATCAAGGGTACCCAAAAAAGCTCGAACCAGGTGGTGCTCTTTGCAGCCATCACCGAGGCTGCAATTTGGTTTACAACAGTAAGGACTGATGTCACGGGCAATTTTAAGGGGTTCAAAGTTCTAACCGTTATGACAATTTGGACAGATACGTGCGGGCTGTTGTTGACCATCGGGCTTAAGCCTCGTCTGACACCCAACTAGACACATCACAAAGCAAAAGGTTAGCTGGATGTACTAGGAGGCTCTAGTATGTTCGAGACGTGACAAATACAAACTCACAGATGATTGGAATACACACTGAAATGACAGGAGTTATTAGATGATTAAGGGTTACTGTGAAACCTACAGAACATGCTAATTACGCTTGTGCTTGTGGAAGTAAAAGACAATGACAGTCCTGTGAAAGTCTTGTCCGAGGGTTGAAGTCTGTGTCAACGTGGGGCAGTGTTGATCTGCATCTTATCTTATCCGATCTGTGGCTACCAATTCATTATCTTGACTTCGTTCTGGCCACACCCACGACTGGAGAGTTCTTTGAACCGGCGACAACCAAAAAAATACTATTATAGGATACTGCTCAGTCTTAATAGACTAGATTACTTTTTTCTCTCTGCTCAATGGCCAAACGGTACCAAAAAGCTCTTCGGACCCTCATATTCAAGACAGGTCTCATGTTAAGGACAAATACTGTCCCTCGGTGTTCACAGTTGTAGCCTGTCTTCACCTTCAAGCTTGATGCCTCATAACTCAAAATCCATGTACAAGATATGTATCAACCTGCGGATAAAATATTTTCTTAAGCCTGGGAGCCACACAAACAACTGATGGTGTGGGGACCCCGAGTCGCTGTCTTGAACCCTTGAAATCTTTCCCCTCCTCAAGGCATACATCTCGATTCTTCACTTTGTTTGACTCCGTAGACATTGGCGGGGCTTCTGGCCTACTTTAGGTACGGCCGCCCGAGGTTATTAACCTCACATCACAAGTGTCAGTCTGATGTCACCCTTCATCCTTTCAAACTCGAAAATATGAAGTCTATTTCCCGAACTAGCTTAAACAGACTTGCCCGGACTATTTCTCTGCCTAAAATTGAACCATACCTTTGGCTACTTATTGAAAATTTCTTTGCAGTGTCTTGAGTCATGAGAACTCATCACCTCTATAAATGAATGGTCACGGGTGACTGCGCAAATGAAAGAACGTACGGCTGAGAACCGACCGCGTCAGCTCTTTGTTTGGGAGATAGGCTAGGACAACGTGGTCAACATGTGCCACTAGGATGCTTTCTTGCAGCTACCAAATCAGTATGTCTTGACCCATTATCTTCCCATCGCCCATGATACCCTGAAATCCTATGTTCCGATATCCGGGCTTTCCCGCCTAAGTAAGTATCTGTCCCCGACGATGCTAAGTAACCTGCGACTTTTATTTGTGGGGTTTGATGAAACTGGTGCTGTTTTATCCCACTCACCCCTCCTGAGCTCAGTATCCATCAGTTTGCATCGCTGATTCTGTCTTTGCTCTGGTTCTTCCACCCCGGATGAAATATATGATTACTGCACTCAATTCAGGTTCTAGCGTCAGGAAAAGATTTGCCTAATGGATCATATTATTATCACCACTCTCCACATCAACATCTGACGTTTTTGTGACCGATGTAGTATACCGTTCCCAGTGGTCCGTCGAAACAAATAATACCTCAGTGAACACTAGTTATGCACTTCCGGTACTTGCTCCCACACATGCCCTGCCATCTGACTAGCAACGTGGTAATGTTACTATCAGATCTCATTGGTACGCCACAGAAACAACCTTACAAACCCCCTGAGACCGAACATCAAATGATCAGAACGATCCTCAAGCTAACCAATGCCGGAACCTTCTCCCGGAGCCTCGGGGTGCCGCGTTGGCGGAAAGTTTATTAAATTTAAATTATGTATACGTAAATTGTATTGTAAGTAGATATTAGACAAAGGAACGTATTCCACAGGCAATGGTACTGTACACATGATTGAGGTAGAAAAGTAGTATGCGGTAATGAGATCAAGTCTGTCAAAAAATGGAAAACAAATAGAGATAGGCCTAGAGAGGGAAAGTACAATGGGAAAAAATAGTGGCATCGGCTTTAGTGGTAGTATCCGTTACAATCATCGCCAAACTGCGGGCAATTGGGTGCATCGCCGGCTGTGTGCACCATGGCGGGCCCTGCGCCCGAAAACACGCCAGGGTCCAAGTAGGTCGACGAAGACGTACTGTGTATAGAATGGGCACTTGAAGGGGGGTCACGATGGTGGTAGTGGCCATTCCCAATACCTGGCCCATCATTCATGCCAGGACCGACAGGTGCGTGGAAGCTGAATTGGTCCATGTCAGCTGGGACGTGGTAGAAGGGTTCGTGCATTTCGCTCTTGTAAGGCATAGCCGTGGTGATGCTGTTAAAGAGTGGCGAGCCTCGGGCACTGACGCTAACTCCGGTGCCTGCGCTAGTGGCAACAGAGGTCGCCGTCCCGGGGGGAGTATATGATGGCCAACCGTTGGCTCCCTGGCCGGTAGTGGTGTAGGCAGTGCTTGGGGCCGACTCGGCACGCCGAGGGGATCGCAAAGGCGGTAGGAGTGGGCGGTCATGACTAGCCATCGGGTAGCCATGAGAGGTGTAGGGCGGTACTTGGATGGGTGGCATAGGTTTCCTGTATGTTGATTCAGAGTACCCAGCACGGCCAAAGCTGTTGAGCGAGTATCGGCCTGTATTACGGCCAACTTTGCGGTTGTCCCACATCATACGGACAGTCTCTTCCCGCTCCTCGCTACGCGAGAAGCCCCATCGCATCTCAGCGAGAGCAGTCAAACACAGAGCCACGCTTTCTTCAGTAGACAGGCGGCCACGGCCGCGCGCCTGGTCGTCGTCTTCAACGTCAATACTATCGCCGTCGACGTTGGCTGCCAAAAACCCGGCGAAGAAGCATCCGTCACGAACAAGCCCCGCATCCCACCTAAAGAGTCCGCGTTCATCCTGCGTTAGGTGAAACTTGATAATTCGAAGAACGATGGGAAGGAGGTCAAGACATTTTCGAGTGGCGATGACATGGAGATGATGGGGTGACAAATATGGGGACGACGAGGAGTGCGACGAAGGGCGGGAAGGGGATCCCCCAGAAAACATTGCCGATGAATCGTTTGTTCTGGCCATGCATTGCTTCAAGGACTCCCGGATGATATTATCTGGAGAGAACAAGGATATCAGTGAGAAGGCTAGCCGGAGGAAAGTTGAGCCACTCACGACACTCGAAAATGTAGATCTGAATAGATATTAAATGATAATAAGTTAATGGATTTCTTTTTAGAGATAAAGTAACTAACCTGCCAGGCGCTGACGAATTGTTCGAGGCTAGCAGATTCCTGTTCGAGCGGACCGTTCCGTCGCATGGAATCAAAGTGCTTCCAACAAAGGTCAAGGTCCTCCCATATTTCACGCATACCGTGGGCGTCGATCAGACCATGTTCCTCTGCTCTGCGAGTGGCCTTGGGCCCAGTAAGCACATGATGCACTTTTCTACATATAGCACCAAGCTGAAGGGGCAAGGAAAATAGCTGAGACGTCCTATAAAAGGCTTGGGCGACGGTGGAAGAATGGTTGTCAGAGGGCGGGAGAAGGCCATGACTAGACATTGGACGGACTGATTCTGGGGGAGACGGTGGGGTGCTAATGGTAGAGCCGTCAGCGTTGAATGCATAAGGTGGCAATGTGTGTTGGAACGCTTCAAAGTCGTCATTGTCGCTGGCGAAAGAATTAGAACAAAATATAGGTGATGGAAATTGAAGGCTCACAGAACTAGGCGACCGCCCCGCATGCCAGTCGAGAAGCCTTCCTGCATGTGTGCGTACCAAAAGATCCGGGCACGGAGAACGGAGTCATCCGTTGTATCAGGGAAGGGAGTTATTGGTACCGTAGGCCCGGCTGATGAACCGGAAAGGGTACACAGAGCCTGGGTCTGGGAAAGGGTCGCTTCATACATAGCAAGACGCTCAAGAGGATGGGCCTCTGATTAAAGGAAGCCTTGAGTTTTCTGCCCTAACGAGGAATTAAAAAAAATACCTACCCTCGAGGAGGGGCATTATCAGCAACAAGACACGAACACCATCCCAGGAAGGTCGCCTCATGACTCCGTGAAAGTCAACGAGTTCCAAAACTTCCCTTAGCATGGCCTCAGTGTTCTCCTTCTTGTCCTTTCGAGTGCGTGAAGTGGAGGGCTCTTTGCCCTTGGGCTCAGAAGTAGAGCCTGTCCGTTTCGACCCTGTGTTATGCGTCGTCGACGTTGGGGTCTCCTGATCTGAACCATCCCGAATATCATCCTCGGGTATGCCACGCTCGTCGAGACCAAAAGACGCAGCCCATACTACCAAAACCATAGCTAGAAGGCCGCCTTCATGGCCGAGGGGCTGAATGCCTTTGGTGTGGGCGATGTAGCGAGCAGAGAACTCGACAGGATCAAGGACAGGGCCTACAATGACGAGATTAGTTTGCAATTTTCAAATGATTGAATCAACGTACGCTGAACAGCGAACCACATCCAGAATGGACTAACAAAAAAGTCGGGGGATAGCTGTGGGATGATACTAGGAAGGCGGGTGGACGGCGGTGTAGAACCCGAAGTGCCGTCTGGGCCGACGACTTTGCCGTAAATTGCTCTAAAGGTGGACATTATTAGAACAATGAGTGACTGCTGAAGTGGTAGCACCCACTCGACCTGCTGTAGGCGACGACCGCGTCTCAAGAGTTTAACAGCTTTTACATCTGCAAATTCGTCTCTACGGACAGCCGATTGGGTACGGGACTATGTGACGGGAGGGAAGAAAATGACTAACACGCATTTTAAACCGCGCTCTTTACAATTCGAGCATGAAGGATGGGGGCCGACGGTTGTGAACGGGAGATCCTTGAGATCACAGCGTACTCTGGGTGCGGGAATTACTGTTCAGAGAAGTTCGGAGGAGAATAAGAGCAGGAATGCAAACCTTCGCATGCGACAAGCGCCGCACGCAGAAAACTGCTGCCGCGAGGACTTTGGCTGGCCTGTTGGGCGGCGGGAATATGGGGTTGAGCCCTTGGACGAGGATGAGGGGGCATTGGAGGCGGAGGCACCTCTCGGGGACATGGTATGGGAGAGGAGGAAAGAGGAGGGGGAACTGATTTAAGAAGTAAGTAGTATAAAACGAAGGGGGACTTGGCGACTCGAACGGATCTGGGAAGGGGTGGAGATCTTTACATGTTGACCTAGGTTTAGCTAGTGCAATTAGTTGGACACGCAATTAATCTGTTTGGCCGTCTTTTTGTCGAGGACCATGTTGAAATCAATTAATCGCCGGCGAAGCCAGAGATCCGGTCTGAATAAATCCCAGCAAATCTCACCCCGCCGAGACGATGCAATATACCCCAAATAGGAAATCTGCACGCTCCAGCCAATCACGGCCCGCATCACCCTGGAATTATCTCGAACCTTATCTTGCCTTGCTCTAAAAAGTCAGCCAATGGCTCACCAGTTTTTGACAGGGTCGCCAATTGTATTCTCCCAACAACATACGCCACACACCATCATGATCGTCCCGCCAGCCCTGCCTTCTTCAGCGCCCGCCTCAACGCCCCTGCTGTCCGCTGTTCCACATTCAACCTCCTATCTCGCGCCATCTTCTCCACGTCGTCCCCGTACTTCCCAACAAGCCGCGTCAGGTACCCCAGCTCCCCAGACGACGTGTGCCGCGGCCCGCTGCCATCCGACAGCCCCAGCGTCGTCCCGTTCTGCTGCACTACACTCGATATCCGTTCCAGTGCTGGCAAACCATGTGTCGTAAGCAGATGAAAGAAGTATCCCGTGATGAGATGAACAAAGAAGCGCAAGAAGCCGCCTCGATCCCTGGCGAATGCCCGCACAAACCGTGAGAAAGTGCCCGAAGCCGCTAGCTGCATGATCCCTGTCCACCATTGGTCCACCAGGGTCACTCCACGGACACCGTCGTCATCTCCGGCCACATGGCTTGCATGCTTAATCCCTGACCAGGGCAGTTCCCAACTCGGGCATCGTGTGCACCGACGCGTCGTTACCACACGTTTGACAGTGCAATATGTCCGTCAAACATCAACCCCATAAGGCCAAACCCACAAAAAAATAAACATATGCCAAAGTGCGCTGCTCACCTTGCACCACATTCGTCTCCCCGCTCGACAGCTTAATCTTCTCATTTCCACCCAGATCAGTCACCCATGGCCCCAAGACTGTCCCGTCCACCTCAGGCTCCCCCATCTCCTCATCGTGCTGTTTCTCCGCGCGAGGCTCATCCTCTTCTTCTGCCAGTTCGAATCGTAGAACGTTCCCTGCTTCGTCACGGATGATTTTGCCAAACCCCTTCCTGATTGGATTTGGCTGTTCCAATTGTGAAGTTGATGCAATCTGGCTTTCTTCAGTTTGTGATTGCTCTTCTTCCATAGGCTCTGCGCCGCCAGCAGCAGATGGATTCAGGTCGTGGATCAATCCAAGTGTAATGTAGCTGGTTTGAACAATCCATTAGCATTCTGGGAATAGATGAACAGGCAGTAGTGAGTAGATACACACTTTTGTCGAACAGTCTTCGTCTTGTCCCATGCCTCCTGCAGAACCTTTGGTCCACGAATAGCTATATGCAAGGTTGATCCAACAGGTAAACATTATTAGCCAACAAGCACGTACGAGGCATTTTCTTCAGGTTCTTTTTCGCATGTCGGGAGTGTGATACTGGTCTATGAGAGGATGAACGGGCTTTACGTCGTTGGCGAGGGTTGGCCATCTGGCAGTGGTGGGGTGTTAAACTTGGATGAAAGCCTCAGTTTCGCGGAACGTCACAAGCTGTGTTTCAGTAAACGCGCTGACTATTGAAGATTTTTTACAAGTGATCGTGGACGGGTGTGATCCACGGTCCGTGTGCAATTGTTATTTAGATGAGAAAATTCCGCGGCATTTTCCGATATACTCCTCTCTCCCGCTGTGCTCCGTGCAACGTTCATTCCAGCGACCACTCGTTATACCAACTATGGCCCGTCTAGCCTACTCAGCGCGATCTCCTCTCAATTCCGGCATCACTGTGCGTGATTTCGATTTTCATGGGCCACGAATTCAACTTGTTCTTAGGTCGGAAGGCAGTGGGCAACTTCGCTAGGAATCTGGGGTGTTGGTGCAGGAACAGCCGCGCTTCTTGTGCGTTCTTATTCATCCTGGGCCACTCTAAATCCTTATTTTATTACAGGTGTTGTCAGTGACTCCACTCGTTAAGCGTGAACTCTTGGTGAAGGTCCCAGTGGTACGTCCCTTCTCTCCGAATTCCACTTCGCTCGCGATTAATTGATATTTCCAGCTGGGCAGCTATTACGAGGACAAGACACCTGCATCGGACAAACCATTCTAAACGACCTGTATTCCCATAGACGTCACCAATTCACCATAGATAATATCCGAACTCTGTTCTGTGTAATCTATGTCTGGACCTAAAGCCAGAGTTCTTGGTACAAGCATTGCCTACTCTAAAGTTTACTCGTGGCTGTTGCCTCTGCGCTAGTGAGGTCAAGGCCAAGCTTGCTCTCCAATAATTTGACCGCGTCGAGAGTTTTTCCGATCGAGACGTCTTGTGTCAACGAAATATGAAGCTCGCTAATTATTGGATAATGAGAATAGAACGTACGAATTGTATCCATTCCAAGCGCTTTGGCAGCCTTCAGGTTCCTGTCAGTCATGCTTTGTTAGCTGACGGGGAAGGCGCATCGGTAAATCCAAGCACCCACAGTCCAATATCATCGAGAAACACCGCCTCCCCTGGTTGTATTCCGCTGCGTTCACATGCTAGCATGTAAAACTCGGGTTCCGGTTTCCTTGCAACAATGACAATGAGTCTACTGAAATTCTATGGAAATCGTGTCCATTACCGCATTCCCAGAGTACTGCTGTCGCAAAAGTCATCGAACAGGGCACGCAGGCGTTTAGGTGTTGCACCGTCGTCCCACCCCAGAAACTTGGCCTCTTCTTGCGGAACGTCTGCTTTTGCAAAATTGTTTGTCAACGCAATGATCTTATACCGTCCGCTTGCTGTGAATCATAAACATATGCGTTGAGAAAGGTGAGGGCAAGCAAAGATAGCAGCAATGCAGTCACCTCGAATCCGATGGATAGCTTGCAGTATATGGGGGTCGTAGACAGTGGATCCACGCATCATCGACCCAAATAGCTGAAACTCATACATTCAGCCCCAGTAGGTTAATGGGTGTCAAAAAATCTCGTACATCTCTTCCCTTGACGTCAAGATGCGTTGGCAGAATAGGAACCTCTAAATTTGTTGTTATTATCTTCCCCGTACGGAATCGGGGAACACCTACCAAGCCCTTTACGCTTACAGTATGAGGTATACCTGATGGACATTCAAGGCTGATGCTGCATGGAACCTCCAGTGATCCTTTACGCACCATATATTTCCTCTTGTTGTGTCAGAAAGCTCGCGACCGAACGCTTCGTAGAATTCCAACAGCGGCATTTCACCGCGCTCGAACTTCTGCCATGCACCCTGTGAGCCACGCTCGACACTGAGTAATGCATTCCTAATATCAGCAAGAACCATCGAATTCTCGATATGACCCAGTGACATACATGGAGCAATTCAAATAGTTCTCGGGGATACCAAGCTCGCGCTCATATGTGGCGATCGCTATGAAGGGGCTTCGAAGAACAACGCCGCCAATCTAAAATCAATGTCAAGAACTTCGAGATCAAATCACGATTCAAACATAATTCAAAGCCATATATTTACATCAAAAATGACGGCCTTAATATTGTGAGAATGCATGGCAGAATAGTGCAGTGACAACTGGAGAAGGCCCAATTCCAGCTAGACTTGTATAAAGTTAACTAACCTGATGCGAAAGAAGCCGATAAATGGGGAGGACTGAACAAAGTAAAACTTATCAACTTTGAGACGTGGTAGCCTAGCGATAGTAGGAATGGCTTGTGAGAGACGGCGAGAGTGGAAGCTTGTGTTCAGTTCTCAATCCAGACTCACTGTATCGTATATATCCTCTCCCCATTGACTCGGGCCGGCTACTAATGATCCGGATGTGCACGTGCG
>JABCKO010023795.1:0-47469 GCA_018855915.1 Tephrocybe sp. NHM501043
TATACCTCAGAAGCGGCGTGAGTCAATATACAACGCGATGTGCGTATAATAACAGAAAAAGTGAAAATAATTAACCCGAGCATGTACATCGCAGACTGCACTGCTACACCGGACCACTCCCCGAGAACATAGAGCGTCTATATATGGGGTGGAACACCGCCATACACGACGTGCCAGAGGACGTCGAGGTCACGACGGCTCAATTTATTGATGCTATACGTGGACAATATTCCTCGTTGAAACTTATCTGCATGAGGTGCAACCGGCGATTTGCGCATTACTGCAAGACAGGGCGGGATGGAGAGGTGTCTCGCAAGCATCTGAAGCGTCAGTGTGATTGCCCAATACTCGTATGGAAGTTTGACAGCTGACCCCATGCCGTTACCAGTTAACGAGGAGTCTTTGAACGGGGATGAGTTTTACTTCCGAAAGAAGTTTTTTTAGGACGAAGGGCGGGAATTTGACTCTCCGCTGTCATAGAGACTGCTGCTGATGATAAATATCTGATCCAGCCTAACCACCCCTCATCCCCGTTCAACCGTTAATGACAAGCTTACGGTTCCGCGTCAACTGGGCGCGAAATGGAAGTGGACGCATCCTAACTGTTTTTTTCTTTTTTAAAAAAAGAGAAATATTCTAACGCTCCTCTATCTCAGATGAATGATATACAATAATAAGCTCCGCGGTGCTCCCCTTCTGGGCCTGAGAATTCTGAGGGTAATACCAAGACTCGTTCTACGTGTGTATACTAGGATGCTATAAAGGGAAGTACCTGTATAGGCTGCGGAACAGCGGAAAAGAGTTCAACTAGTATGGCCGTCAGAGATGTCAGTGAACGAACCAAAGGCCTATCAGAAGGATGTGAATTAATTACCATGCGATGGCAGCCCGCGAACGACATTTTTGAAGGTAGTGACGTCAGGTTTATGTGAGAGCTTGCCTGAATTTGCGCATACCTCTTATACATGAATTGGAGCGCATAATCGGCGTAGTTCTTCTACCTCTTTCGCAAAGTAGCGTTCCTACTTGATCTCGAAAGATGTTCTAGCTTGACGGTGCTGGGCTCACATTCTTTTGGACATCAGGCGTTTGGATTCTGTTAGGTTGGGACCATTCCAGAGTTGATGCCAAAAATACAGATAAGATCGCTTGTTTTGTCTGTAGAAAAGTCCATCTGACGGTGGCAAAAATGCAAGAACTGTTCCATCACATACAGTTCTATATCACGAACTGGTACCCATCTGGTGCGTCATAGGATCCACCAGAAAAAGGCTTTAATGCGTTGAATACTATACTGAAAACGAGCAGAGACACATTCCATGAGACGTGGTGATGGAAAAGTGTTTTGCTGTCGGAGTCTTGTCGCAATGAGTGATGGGGCCCTTCGCCAGAGTCACAAGGCAGAAATATATTTATATTGACGTCTCACACGGGAAATAAAGTTCGAGGGTAGCCCTAAACCCATGCCTAAACAATTAGTTTAAGAAAGATCACTTAATTAATTAATTTTAAGACTCCTAAAACTAAAACTGCGCTTCTTAAACTATTAGTTTTGAGGAACTTTCTTAAACTATTGTTTTCAGACTAGGAGTAAAGGACCTCGCCAACATGTTCAGTTCATCCACGATGCGTCTATGGTGACTTTCCTGGTTTGGTATACATCACAAATAGCTGTTCGTTATTCAAATTCTAACAGCCCCTGCGCCACTGGGCTCTCCGGGGCCCCGGCACGGCTCGTACTTAGCTTGCACCCATAATCTGTTATCGTGATCCTCCTGCGGACGTTGAAGCGGCATAAGCATCCTGCAGATCTTAACGAGGGAAGACGCTTCCAGCTGGAAAAGAGGTTCTGGATGTAGGCGTGGCGAGGTAGTAGTAGTCTAAGTACAGTCGCGGTCATTTAATCAAAGTCGGTAGAAATGGGTGTATAAGTTTGCGTCAGACATGGGTCATTGTCATGAGGGAGTTATTTTTCAGTGGATATGCCACACCACAAGGGTTCAATTGAAGATTTGGAAGTAAACAAGTCAAAATACGACCGTGTCGGTTTGAACTTTTGAATTCTGGTATTTACACCGCTTTTCGGTTGAGCCTCTGGTCAGTGTCACGCTCCGGGGCTCTTTAAGCTTTAAGTTTCAGGTTTCCAGATCGTCTCAAGCCCGCATTGGTATTAAATGCATTCAATTAAAAGGCATGGACTAGGCGCGTCTGTAGCGAAAAAGGCAAGGTCTGTACTTAGGATCTACATGACGTTAAGGAACTTACTTTGATTCGTAGATTTGTAGTTGTACTTGAATATTCCTTCTATGTCTCTACAGCGGCCTTGAGGCTATGGTGGTGACATAATATCCACAATCCGATGCTCCCTTAATCGCGTCCTCGTAAAACTGTATCTATATCGCTATCGTATCCACAATCCTTTTCGACATTACTCACGAGATAAGCAGGTAAAGATACTTTAATACGGTTGGCCTTGGTGAGCTCGTTCGATAAACGGATAGCAACTACAACGAAAGGGTAGCATAAGTGGCAAGGGTAGTAAATAGGTCAGTCCACATTAGCTTGGAGTCGAGATTCCTCCTTTAAGTATCCATGGATCGCGAGGAAGACAACAAGTGGGTGATTGATATTGTGATCATTCGTACCCTGACCCGATATTCCAACAGGCGTGAGGACTATTCTTATTCAAATTGGCCCATGAATTGGCCTGTTTAGGCGTCCAACCTTGTCTGCACTTCTGCTTAAATGTATGCTGAAAGGGTTCAACCCTCCAATCAAGTACCATTACAATGGCGGATATCTCTGCAGCACAAGCTCTGGCCATGGGTGCCGATGCGGTCTACCTGAAAAAGCGCCCTCTTCCAGTCGCTCCCACTGGCTATTACGACTGGCAAATCAAGACTGACCTCGCTGATGATCGTGAAGGCCACTCACTCGTTGGTAATACTATCAGTAACGTAAGTACTTGCTTATTTTTTGTCGCCCCATTTGCTGAAGAATCGAATAGGTCCAGGCATTCGATACCAAAGGAGGGTTCAAACCCAAGCTCTCCCAAGTTGTACGAATTAGACTGCAGTATTCGCCTCTCATCGCAACTCACCATGCTGTATAGGATGCATTCCTCGACACTGTCATGCACCCAGCCGCCATCGATGACCGGAAGGGAGCAGTACGTTGTCACACCTATACATCCTTTCTTTGCCTCGAACATCTTATCGATAGTTCACGACTGGCCTTGGTATCCTTGCGCTTCTTGACCCTTCCAGCGACACCGCGAAGACTATGAACAACAATCTCATCGGCAACTTTTACAACACTCTTCCTCACCCGCCTGCATCATATCTCGGCCCTAATGACTCTTTCAGACAGGCTGACGGAGGAGGAAACAACCTCGAGAGCCCTGATATTGGGCGCGCTGGTACGCCTTATGCAAGGAGCGTGCAAGGGACAGTCGGACTTCCGAGGACTTCCCTGCCTGACCCTGGGCTTATCTTTGACACGATTCTCAAGCGGAAGGGGGTTGGCGGCGTTCTCCTCTAAATGTATTTTCATTACTAACTAAGAACAGATGCAGAAGCATCCCGGTGGCATGTCCAGCTTAATCTTCGCTTTTGCAACCATTATCACTCATTCGTTGTTCCGCACCGATTACAAGAACATCTACATCAACAACGCCAGCTCTTATCTTGACTTGAGCCCTCTCTACGGAGACAGTATGTCCGAATAACTTTCATGAATGCATCTAACCAATTTCACTTCCTATAGATCAAGCTGAACAGGACAAGGTCCGTGATAGGGCTTCAGGCCGTGGTCTTCTATACCCAGATACCTTTTCGGATGAACGATTGACGTTCCTTCCCCCGGCCGCGAGTGTCCTCCTTGTGCTTTTCAGCCGTAATCACAATGTAAGTCCTCTGCGTCATGCTACTAACAGGAAATCAACAAACTTTACAGTTCATTGCAAAGAGGTTGCTCAAGATCAACGAAAGAAAACGATGGGCTGACCCCGTTCCGACTGACCCAGAGAGACTCGCCCTCCAAGATGAAGAGATTTTTCAAACGGCGAAGCTCGTCAAGTATGTTCCTTCCCTTAATTTTATCCTTGTGTTAACTTTGCATAGCTGCGGATACTTCATGAGTGCCATCTTAGGAGACTACGTCGGTGGCTTCCTTGGTTCGTCCCAAGGGTTCGATCTCATCCTGAATGCTTTGGATGTACGATACTTCTAATTTATTTAATTATTATTGACCGCCTTTATTCTCAGCCCATCGAAAACAAAGGACTGAAGGTGGATCGCGGGTTGGGCAATCACGTCAGCGTCGAGTTCAACGTTCTTTACCGCGTAAGTCATTTCCCCACCCATGGTGACGTCTGTATTAACGGCAACATCGATTCCAGTGGCATGCGACCATCTCGGAGAAGGACCAAGCATGGACTGAGGAGGTCTTCAAAGGAGTTTTCGGCGACAAGCCATTTGAAGAGGTCATTTGTCACGATTTTTGGATCTTTCAATTTTGACAATGCTTCTAGCTATCCCTCAAGGATCTCGGCCAGGTGTCCCGCGCGTTAGCAAATGTTACACCTAACCCAGCCGAGCGTACTTTCGCCGGGTACGTCCGGATATTTTCGTATTTGCATTGGGATTGATCTCTGGGTCGCAAAGATTGAAGCGCGGCCCGGACGGCAAGTTCAACGATGACGATCTTGCAAGAATTGTGCACGACGCAACTGATCACCCTGCTGGCGCCTTCCGTGGTCGTGGCACGCCTTCTGTGCTTCGCGTTGTTGAGATCTTGAGCATTGAACAGTCTCGTGCCTGGGGTGTGTGCACGATGAACGAGTTTAGGAAGTTCCTCGGCCTCAAGCGTTAGTTCGCCATTCCTCTAACTTCTTGCAGTCTTGCTAACAAGAATGTGAAGAGTTTGAGACCTTTGAGGATTGGAACTCCGACCCTGAGATTGCCGTGAGTCAAGTTCAGAGAGTGTGCAACTGTTCAAAACTCAACCCCTTGACAGGATGCGGCTCGCCGTTTGTACGGCCACGTCGACAACCTTGAGCTCTATGTAAGCGTCATATTTTGATACGCATTCTATATTTACGCTCTTTGTTTATAGACTGGAATTCAAGCAGAGGCCACGATGCCAGTGACAGATAGCTTTCGTTTTGCATGCGGCTATACCGTATGTCATGCACGGCAGCTATCGTTCCGCTCTTTCTTACCTCCTACACAGGCCACTCGTGGTATTCTCAGCGATGCCATTTCATTGATTCGTGGTGATCGTTTCTATACCAATGACTTCACCTGTGCGTGCTCCATCCATTCAGCTTCTGCGAAGCTAACATAAAGATTAGCGAACAACCTCACCACATGGGGCTTTCAGGATTGTCAACGTGACATGCACAACGGTGCCCTAGGGGCAATAAGTAGGTCTCGGTATGGCGAAAACTTCCTCGGCAGCGACTAACAGCTATACCCTCAGTTCCGAAGCTCTTGCTTCGCCACTTGCCTCGCCATTTCCCTTGGGTACGTGTTGATCCTCGATCTTATCTTCATCCACTTAACCACCGCACAGAATTCGGTCTATTCTTTGTACCCATTCTTCACACCCGAGAATATGAAGGAGAGTCTCACCCGTCGAAAGCTCAACAAGAAATATACCTTCGATCGTCCGGAGGCCCTTCGCGTCCCGAAAGTTTTGAACTCTTTCACTGGCATCAAGACTGTCTTTAACGATCCGTCGAACTTCAAGGTTATCTACAAGTCACAAGGATATGGGTCAATTCTCATGTTTGATGAGATTTCCAAGTAGGAACCTGTTTTCTTGTATAACCGACGTCCTCTGATCTCAACTCCCAAAGGCACGATACTGACAAGGCCATGGTCCTCCACGCATTATTCCCTACAACCGAATCCCTCAGCCATTATGCCACTTGGTTCGCTGCTTCAATGACGAAAATAATCAAGGAGAAAACTTTCAAGTATGCGTCAGAATCGTAACTCACACACTCCAAGCTCATCTATCTTCAGATATGAAAATGTCACAGGAAACTATGTTAATATCGTGAACGACGTCATCAATGTCGTCTCTGGGCACGTTTCTGCAGACAAACTGGTATAACATTTATTTACTTTCTATCTTGTCAAGATTGCCAACCTACTACCAGACTGGCATCGATTTAAAGACCAAGGAAAATCCATCGGGAATGTTCACCGAGAATGAATTTTTTGACATGCTTAAAACGCTTGTAAGACTCTATCTCTATGTGGAGATGTTCCAGTCACTGAGCACCGGCATATGTTGGCATTTACATAGTACACGTATGTCTATTCAGTCGATTGAAGGAGCACCGCCTAATCCTTTGGCAGCCTGAACTTCCTTTCTTTTGACGAACCAGAAACTGGCTTTGCACTCCATGAAGCTGCGACGCAGGCCGCAACAATCATCGGCGGCCTCACAGCCAAATCTCTTCTGCTCGTTTCACCATCGACGTCCCCCGTTAGTATGACATTTGCCTTCTCGTGCATATGCTAATGGCCGCTATGCAGAACTTCGTTGGGAGGGTCGCCGCTCAAGCTGCATCTTTCATTTGGTCGGCAAAGGACAAGCCGAGTTATCCCTTCCTCAGCGCCCTCACTGCTACCGGCCGACCCATTGATGCGCTTATGGGCAATATCTTTGGCGTGGCTGTCGGTGCTTGCGTTAACTACGCTCACGCTGCTGTCAACGTTATCGATTTCTATCTCGATGATGCCCGTGCTGAGGAAAAGAAGGCCATTATCGAGTTGGTCAATTCCGTGGGGCCGCAAAATGAGATTTTGTTGCGCGGATATGTCTGTGAAGCTATGCGTAAGTTAGTTTTTCTCATGAGTAGTTCTAGTGCGCCCTCAAGCCATTGATAGGGCTGAAGCCCCAGTACCCCGGACTTTGGCGACAAGCGGCAGTTGACATGTTGATATCTCAAGGCCCCGGTCTACCTCCCATCGACGTAAAGGCGGGGGATCGTATCTGGGCCAGCTTCAGGAATGCTCATCTCAACGTAGGTTTCTGAGGCTTTGTGCTTGTTCTCATCAGTTGACCCATACCACCTACAGCCTGTTGACTTCCCAGACCCCCACAAGGTGAATCCAACACGCCTATCTGCTTCTTACAATCTCAACGGCACTGGCTTCCACAAATGCCCTGGCACCGATTACGCACAGCTTACTATAGTGGAAATTGTCAAGGCTGTGTTTAGCCTGAAAAACGTTCGCCGTGCGCCTGGGGATGCAGGGAAGCTCCATGGGTTCTCGGAGCTCGTTCATGAGACGGAGACAGACTTTTTCGTTCAACGTAATGGAACTGTGAGTCCATGGCCTGGCTCCATGTACATCGTGGTATGTCTTTTCTTTGCTCGTTATTCTGCGGGTTCACTGAATTTACTTTTTTGCAGTATGACGATTGAGCTTTGATCAAAAGTTGTTCTGTTTATCTATTGCACTCATTTTCGCTTGCTTTTTCGTGACTCGGGGATGTTTTCGTTGTGATATGATATGCACCATTTACCGTTTCTCCACCTTGTACCATTTTATATGCGTATTTGATGTCTCTTCCTCTGCCTCTACGCACGGACGTAATCAATACATTTCCGTAGAAGCGAATTGGCGTTTTGAGCCTGCTTCTCATTGGCTTTCAAGGTCTACAGGTGTTGAACTCTCCGATGTTTTCCCAAGGAGCACTGGGCAAACAACGACTTGTTGACAGGAGCGATCACGGTACATGAGTCCCTTGACTTGGCCTCACCAGCATCTCTCCGCCGACACCCCACGCGTCTGCATCTGCTTCTCGCGGTCCACCGCATCCACGGCAACATTCTCTGTTACCGTGTATCGAATCACGTCAATTTGCAATGCACGCGCTTTTCACAGGGAGCACGCCACGCGGACCTTATTGCTGCCCAAAAATACTGCGTTAGCTCCTCACGAGGCAACAGCCATCTGGAGGTTTGAGATTGCAAGCTTGAACGCATCATTGGGCTCTTGTTACCAGACAAAACCATCAGTCGGCATCACAATACCCTTAGATGCTTAAACCCGTCATCCACCACTTGTGCCTCTTCCTTTACCCTCATAACAACCACCATGAGCACCTCCATTCCCACCTTCACGCGCGCTCTGCCGCACCTCAACCGCTTCCTCTACCTCACACGGTTTCTCACCAGCACTTTCGCTGCGGCGAATTCTCTCTTCCTATGGTCCACTGGCGGGAAAGGTATCTTTGGGTATTTCGCCCCTATTCCGACGAAGGTTATCGCAGCGAGCCCACCGTCGCGTACCGTTCTCGCTACACCACCGCTGGGGGTACCGTATCTTCAACTCTTCTTTGTTCTTCTTCTGGTGCTGTGTCCGACCATCGTGGTGGCTTCCAAGACGTCCTACTCTGTTGGAACGGCCTACCCGCCACTGGCAGAAGAACCCGATCCTCGGCGCCTACGCAAGCGGCATATTTCACCTGCCCAGCAACTAGATAAGGCCATCGCAGCTGTATGGGCGCTTCCGCTCAGTCGTGGTATGTTATTCCTCTCACATCCACCTCTCCTCACTTACCCTCTTTCCCACTAAGCCTTTCGTGCCATCGTCTACGCCCTAATCATGCGAGAGTGCCTTCCCACCATGCTGGAACTGTTTGTACAACCGTCATCGACGCTGTGCAGCACCCTTGTTGCCCTCATCGCGCTCGCTACCCTCGCTCCTGCCGTCATCCGCCGTGCTCTCGTTCGGCTTTTGCGTTTAATGCGGGACTCGAGCATTCGGAATGTGGCGACTACGACTGTTCAAGAACACATCGGAGAACTACCAGGATCATCCACCAACGCCGCCACAGAGCTACCAGTCCCTGATGCAGCAAACTTCGAAGAAGAGACGGATGGCATGGCTATAATTGGAGAATTCGAGGTCCCCGTCGAGAACAACATCACTCTACCTGCTGTCGACTACCTTCCTCAGTTGCCGATCCCAGACGAGGACGAGATCGCGTTCTTTGCCACTCCTGATGTCGACGATGACCTCCCCAAGCTGCCACTATTGCAGATTCCGGGAGAAGATGAGATCGCGTTTTTCGCTGCGGAGGAGGCTGACAAGCCGGACATTTCTACAGAGGATGACGATATTGAGGCTGCACACGAGTCGCTGCATTCGGAACTCGCCATCAACTCCATTCCTAGCATACCCTCGGCCTCCATGGATATCGCTTTGTCTATGCCTCTCCCTGATGACGAGGACGATCTCAATATTGCTGTCTCCACGCCTCTCCCCGATGATGAGGACGAGGACGAGAACCTCAATCTCGCTGTCTCCACGCCTCTCCTCGAAGAAGATGACACCACCGCCACGGCTGTCCTCCCTTCTTCGTTAATCGACACTAGCATCAACACTAGCTGGGGCTCAAACGACGAGGACGTCGAGCTCGCGATCATGGATCATGTCCTTGCGTCGAAAAGTTATGATTTTTCGGCTGATAGCTCGCTCTCGAGGAATGGTGATTCATTGCCTGGTGGCGGTGAGGAGAATGGGGAAGGGGAGGAAGAGGAGGAGGAATATTGGAAGGCGGCTGATCGGGCAAACGCAGAGCTACTCGATCAGTGCGCAGTTGATGATGGTGGCGGGGTGTGTTTGGGGATGGAGCTTGGGCTTGGTGTTATGGTGGGCTCGGAGGGGGTGGATACATCCGTCTTGGACACACCACCACCAGCGAAGGAAGAGAGCAAGCCGAAACCGCAACCACGCATACGCTCCTCGTTGTTTAGCCTTACCAGTGGTCCTACGGGGGCGAGGGGTGTCGGGTCGTGGCGCTGAACGATTGTATGATTCAAATGGTTCTCTTTCCCCTTTTTGTTTTATTTCGTTCTAAGATACCCTGCCATAGTTGATAGTTATACCTAGCCCTACAGCTGTGGACTCGATACTTATAGTCTTATGACTTACTCGCCCTATGGCGGTTGTAACGCAGACAGTTGTTGATTTGAAGCCTGGTGCATGCAGCAAGTGAAATCTCCAAAAAGTCGAGATGCTATAATATTGGACATTAACAATTTGTTGAACATGCCCTTATCACGCATCTCAAGCTTCCCTCATCATACTCCTTTCATTAACCTACGAAAGGCTACATGCCGAGCGCGTAATCTCCTATATCCTCCACATCAAGACTTCTCTGGCGCGGCCTTCCCAGCCGCTCCCGATGGTATGTTTCCGGGCCTCACACTCCAGTGCGGCGATTGACGATTCAGGTAGCAGTATCCAGGGAATGGCATCTTGGGATCGTTCGTTGGTTCGAAGTCAAGGCATTTGCCCTCGTGACTGCGCTTCCACCCTGTGGCGCCTGGCACTTTCTTGCATGCCGCCCACGTCTTGTTTTTCCAGATGTTTTCGTCGACCTCTTTGCAGCTGAATCGTAAAATTGAGTGAGCACGATGATTGGAAAATAATTAAATGGGCACATACACGCCACCAGATGCGGCTGGTGTCTCTTCATGCGTCACGGGTGCAGGACGCGCAACGGAGCCAGCGACGAACGCGGCGAGAACGAAAAGATTGAGGTTAATTTGCATCGTATTTATGAGGATGGATAGATGGTTCTGGAAATTGAATCAACTGAAGTGCCGGACTTAGTGATAGAAGTGGAGATGAGTGGTAGTGGGCAATGACCTGCACGCTGGGGAATCGTCCCAGGAAGTGGGAGCCCTATATATACATGGCACTTTGAGAGTGCAATAAGCGGGACATGAGTTTGGGAATATGTCCATATGTACGCGTTGCGTTGGAGACCAACACTGACAATCAAGGGACAATGAGCGAATGGACAATCGCTTGTGCGTTCTGAGTCGCGAGGGCCGAGGCCTCCAACGAATTTGAAGACATCATTTGCCATCAATCGGGATGAAACTCTTTGGAAGCCCTACTTATTTCTCCGAGAAAACCCTGGGTTTCTTAAATTGTTTATTTGGAAACCTGGTTGCGCAAGTCTATCATGATGGGGAGGGAATCGGTGCATCTGACGCATATATCTGCACTCAAGAAATTAAATAGTATGCAGATACCTGAAATAACTTTGACATAGTCGCCCTTACTGTCCTTGGTAGCTATTTAAATGTTGATGAGTGGTCGACGATGGAGTCTCGAAGTTGAGCGGCGTTTCGATTATTTTGTTTGGTAATGACTTTGAGGGTTTCTCGCTTATACAATTGTCATCAAAAGTGAGGGGGTTTCTCCGAGAAAGAGGGTTTCCAAATAGTTTTAGCCAATCGCCATCAATCGCAACCATATTTAATAGCAACATCATCACTGCAGCTAATATATGGTGACATCTGAAACTCCTAGATGCGTTCCAGATGCTTATGGAAAGTCACCCAGTGGATCCATGATCGTCATGGTGCATTGAAAAAGCAATTTCGCTGCTGAACGATTGAAAAGCGTAGAAATCGCGAGGCGGATTGAGGAAGAGCCGATAAGTCAGCATATATCGTCACTACCTAGTCTGCCTCTTTTCAATTGAGCAGGGACTGTGTAGCGGCTCCTTTATGACTCCCATCTTTCCACGTTTCCAAGTTCCTGAAGTCGGGAAAACATCCAAAGAGGAGGGACATCAACTCTCGCCTCCTGGTGTGTTGCTGAGTACACTTGAATAGCATGCCAGGGATGATGAAGATTCAAGAAGTTCGATTAAGCTACACTACAGCAGAGCTAAGAGGCGGGCATCTGCCAGTGTGTATGTCGCAGTAGGTGGTAGCTATGTATGTGGTAATCACACTCGGGCGCCTCCTTTGACTATTGTCGTTGGCTTTTGTGATGCCACGAGGGGGTTTGGGCAGCAGTGTTTCGAGGTCTGGACTCTGGACTGTGGTATTTGTTGGACTTAACGAGTGCACATGTCAATCGTGATACGCGGCATGATATGCGACGTATAACTTGTACAGTAGGTTTACGTATATTTGTACAATGTCGTGGTAGATGTGCCATTGAGAACCCATTGGATCTCTTTGGCACTGTAAACATGGGCTCTACTTTGCCCTGATCTTCTATCTGAAATCCCACACAAGTGCCATGCAACCCATATATCATTTGGACGCACAGTGCCCCGTGAAGGCCGAAATTCACTGCTACTTGGCTCGGGAGGCCGAATTCCCTGTTACAACCCTGTGATCCGCCCCCTGGAGGCCGAATTCCACTTGCGTGTGGGCGCCGAATCTTGCTGAACCCCTACCCACTCCTTTCTATACCCTGTTCTCTTGGCAGCTGCGCTTCTCTTGCCATTTTAACTCTTGCTTTTGATCTTATCGCTTTCGGAACTCTTAGATTACTTGTTGCACAACCTCTTGTTCAGCGCGTCACGTTACTCGAGATTCATTTGTTTCAAGACCACTTTAAGATACGTATCGCTCAGCTATTTTCATATTGGAGGCGCATACACTCGTATCGGAGATATTGCCACAGTCAGTGTACTTATTATTAGGCATCGAGTTTCTTGTGACCTTCCATGAAGAACGACCAGCGCTGCTACGTTCAGCTCTGTCTCAGCCTTCCCCCATTACACACTGCCGTATTTCTCTGACGTATTTCTGAACTTCTTTGTCGCTTACGCTGCAGGAGCAAAAGGCAAACAGCTCAACTTGCTTCCAACCGTGACGAAAGATCCCTTCGAGGAAAAATTCGGTGAGTACAAAATAGCAATTATTATTTAGCCTGCGCTCCTAACTAGGTAAGAGCCATCGGATACAGTTCGCTTTCTACACCAAAACATGATATTTTTCCCAGCAGACACCGTAGGTTTTGGCACACAAGTAACGGTCCGTTTCCTGCATGCCAAGAATGTGTCATAACTGGTGGTGGAGCAACTCTCACAACTAGAAGGAAAACTTACATATATCACCTTGCACTCCTTTGTAGCCCTCAATTTCCCACTCCCTGCAAATGATGGGAAGCATTGTTCAATTATCGTGCAGAAATTATCTGGCAAGACATCGTGTGTTGAGACAAGGCGGATGAGGATTCTTCGAAGAGATGTCACGCGAGCCTCAAAACGTGACAAAGCGGGGTCGAGGGTTTTGAACGATCCTTGGATTGAAGGGTACATGAATGTAGTTTGCTCCATGGAAGGCCGTTTCGCATTCTCGCATACGTCGGTGAATGTGAATCTGAGTTCTTTCAGACGATCATGATGCGGTGGTCTGAATTGTGAGAGGAAATCCACAGCCCACTTCGCCGACTGTTCGAGTACGCCGGTGTGAAGTTCCAGAGATTCTAAAACTTCCAGTTCGGTCAAATCCACTGAAATAAGCTCTGAGTTCAGGCGGATTTAATGACATCAAAGAAGGGGCTCACAAATGAGAGGGGCTTGTATGGTCAATCTTGTCAGTGTCGACCGACATAACCGAAGGAGCCTATCAAGTCGCTGGAGTTGAGTAGGATTTGCGTCCCCACAGCAGCAGTAAAGTCGAAGTGTAGTCAACCCCGTGAGGATAAATCCAAATTCAGGTCGATGGAGAGAATCAGAAAGCTCATTGAGGATGCAAAGATTCGTCAAGCGTTGCCTGACAATTCCATCACCTGCAACCGGATTTGGTACATCGGGGCATAGACTAGAAATTATCCACGGAATGGAGGCCAGCTTGTCTACACCAAGAACCTTGAGTACAGCAGGCATCATACTTTGGTTCAGAGAATTAAAATTGAGGAGCTCGATGTGCGCAATATTGACGAGGTTGGGGAGGATTTGGGAGAGAGACTGATTGACTGCGATCGAGGGTAATTGGACGATTCCATGAGCGCAATGGAAGATATCATTGAGTACCAGTTCCTTCACATGTAGGGCAATGGTTGGTCGGCCCAAGATGAGTAAGTGGAATTCTAGGCATTCATCCTCGCCCTCCCAGCGCTGTTTTTTCAGGACAGTCCTTCGAAAAATAATCTCTGTGCATGCATTCCGGAACAACCTGTGAGTAAGGTTCAACGCGCAGATATCAGATGAATCGATGACATGTCGTGACAGGTAAACTCGTTTAGAGGAGCCAACAGCATGCCGTACAACATTGGTGATGATTTCCTGGGAGAACTGTGTGATCTTCACGGTCCGTATCAGTCAGATAGTCTGGTGGAAGAAAGGATGAAGACCTTACAGGAATTGGCGCCATGCAAGCAGCGCCACCGTACAGCTCGGGAATTCTGCCAACATAATGGCTGGTTTATATGCTTCTTGTCGCAGACAACCGAGGTTGAGGATGCCGAAAATATCCCATTGTCTTGACAAACGAGCTAGGAAAGAGGTTAAGTCAACTTTGCATTGTCTGCCGAAAGTGCTCAAGGATGGCGAGGCCTTGAATACGCGCGCGTTATATTTTTGCCGAAGCTCACGGAACGAGAAATACCAAGAGACAGTGAGATTGAAGCTGATAATGGATGATAGCCCAGATAAGATGGATATTGTATCAATTTCGCCATATCTTAAAACGAATGACAATGGCTCCCGGGTGAGGATTGGCCCGCCAGTTCTTCGTCTTTATTTGGATCGGTTTCAAGGAAGACATGGAACGTGAGGGGCGATGATTTCGAGAATTCCTGTACAGGTTATGCGTGCCATGTGACATGGAAGAAGACATGTTCGTTGGCCGGTCCCGTAGTCCATGGATGCGAGATACCTTAGATATATCACCACATCTAGGAGCCCGTTGACTGTACACATTTCTTTACTCCACAGGATACCTGCGATCTAGTCCAGTACAAATGTACTAGGAACAAATACACAGATGGCCAAGAGCTACAGCCGACATTTCTTATAGTGTACATATCTCCCTGTCCTTTCACTGTCCTTTCATTTCTTCTACATAAAAAGTCAATCTCCGACCGTCCATTTTCAACCTTTGCTGTATTGACACTCCCGTATAACGTGCTAACGCTATGCACACCTCCATGTTGGGCTATGTACCAGGAAACACGATGGCGTAGACGACGCAGACGTTGCGCACGAATCCTTCCCTACGCCATAACTCGCCAGAGCGCCGGGGTATCTTACGTGGCTCCATTAGGCTTGTTTTATTTTATTTCATTCTATTGAAAAAAATTCCAGAGCATTCCTACTGAGAAGAAGGTGCGTTCCCTCCAAGGGTCATCAGTAGGAAAGGATGGGGGGAGGGACGTTAGAGGACTGGCTGTAGTATCTCGAGTCACGGTTTGGGCGCATCGAAGCACTTCTCAGGAAGGTTTTCGCAAGTTCCCTCGCGACTTGCTGTGACTTTGGAGTACATATACAAGTCGAGTGTGGGTTATCAGAGAGCCACCGGTACTTAGAGAGGAACGATGTACATTCGGTTCATTGGCAAATTAAGCTTAGGAACCTGGCTAGCTATCTAGGATATGAATGCTCGCGGAAGGACCAGAAGCTGAAACAGTTAGAAGAAATTGCAGTCATTCTAGCAAGCCAAAAACAAATGTACAAATCAACAAGTGTAAAATAAAACTTACTTCCGGTACGGGGAATCGAACCCCGAGCTGCCGCGTGAAAGGCGGCAATGTTAGCCGTTACACCATACCGGAATATCTGCAAAGATAATAAAAAGAGATTCATGTAGCTTTATAGCTCAGATTCGATAGTAGGTACTTAAGATGACTATAGTACAAAATGCCTGGAAACATGGATACCATCATGAAGAAACCCGAGATAATACTTTGACTAACACATACAGGGGGAATAAGTTTTTATGCATTGTCCACAGAAAATCGACCCTCCGAAACGAGCTTAGGAAGCTTTTCAGAAAGAGCACGAAACATTCGCTGTAACCCCGACGTCTTTCTAGGATGAGTCTCCTTCCCAGAAAGCCGAAGAACAACTCTGCAGTCCCGTAGGTCTCTCTGGAAGAGTTCGTCTAGATGTCGCCATCCATCCAACTCAGAAGGCAAGGGGTCGAATGAAGTCGAGTATATGTCGAGAGCAAGCAGGGACATCGCACTCTGTGGCGATAGCGCTGCCAAAATGTCCTTCAACGTGAGTGATTGCATCTGGAGGGTCATGAAGACGAATCGGACCCGAAGCTCATTTAAGTGAATGAGATGGTCAAGATACAGGTAGCCTATCTTTGAGCCATCTCCCAATGAGTAACCTGGCAAAACTTCTCATTTATATTGATATTCGAAGTAGGCTAGATTATTCACCTGAAATATTCAGTTTCAAGAGTCGAAGAGACTCTGACGACAGTGCAATCAGGTTCTGTGTATGCTCTGAAGTTTCCCATAGGTTCAGTGCAAGGGAGCGGAGACTTTGAACAGAAAATGGGAACCAGGGATAATGCATATTGTCGAGAATTTGGTGGGCGCCGTTGGGGTTGTGCAGGATGAGAGTATCCAGCGTATTTGGGCGCTCTAATTCCTTGACATTCGGGTACGTTACGACCGATGAACACATGATTCCGTGCGCATCTTCCGTATGATAGAATTCCATCTGGCCTGAGATGGAGACCGTACGAACATTGGAACACGACACTAAGAGATTGAAAGGGAGGGATGCATACAGCATAAACGAAACTTCTTCGATCCCGGGCTGCTGAATAATGCGACAGACGTCACTTTCCCATGCCTGCGGGAGCAGACTGAAGGGCTGCAGGCGGAAGCTTCGTAGATGAGGGAAAGTGGGTAGGTGAATGGCGCCCAGATCGTCACGCTCCGAAACGAAGATCCGAAGTTGAAATGTATGAACGTGTTTCGCGAGCGAAGGATTGTGCAGCATCATGTTACAGAAAATGTTAAACCGTTCACGAAGGTTGATCGATGACGTCGCCAAAACGCTGATAGAATGGAACAATACAGACTGGCACTGTTTGCGAAACCAGGAGGAGACGAGGCTGAGGGTGGAGAGGCGACGTACATCGTGAGGCAGCGTGTAGTGTTGTAAAATTGCACTGAAGATCTCAGGTGGGAATGCAGGAGATAAAGGCATCCGGACGATAGAGCTTGTGGTGGGTGTAGATAAAGCATAAAAGAGCCTCGTGGCGTCTAATCGATGATCATATGATGACGATTGCATGAAGTGATTCGGCGGCGTTGCAGCCACAGATAGCGAATCAGGAAGCATTCAAAGAAGAGAAGGGGATTATATATAGTGTATTCAGGAAAGCCTGGTACCTGATTGAATTGAGTGTGACGTCAAAAGAATGATTGACCATGGATGTTCATAAACATACTACTTATCCCCGAAATAAACATGAGAAAATCTGTCCTGTGATTCAAAAAACCAGCTACTTTCCGTCTTGTCTTGTTCCTTCACCTGGTATTCTCCGTTGTGCACCGTGCGCCGACGGCACGAGTAGTAAACGCCATAGTCCAGATTAACATCACAATAGGACGTCGATATGTGTAATTCCCACTAGACTGACACTTGTAGATGGAAACTGATTGTTGACTAGTTTCGTTTGGATGGGGAAGTCAACAAACCACTGATAATGATGCCAGTGACATGCAATATTTGACTTAGGAACCAGGGTATTGAGAGAAGCCAGGGTCGCCGGTGAAATCATGTATGTATCTAGGTGCTTTCGGTGTACCAATTTAAATCCGTGAGGCGTGACAAATGTCAATGGACCCATTGAGTGAGAAAAGACTTTTCAAGTTGATCTCACATGTCGTTCACAAATAAGTACTTCGTTGGATGCCTATGCATTATAGTTGGAAATACCGGTTTTAGTAATCCGGTATTATTCACCCCTTACTGTGCAGTATAGCCTTGACATAGCCTACAAAGTACTCAACAATTCGGAGGTTGTCAAACCAGAGTTAAGAACAGGCCGGCCAACGGCAGGCGTCCACGGTTGTAAGGCCTAAACCATTTCGCTACGAACTCTCCAGGGATATTGTGGACTTTTGGAGGTACTGCGCGGCTGAGGATCGATAGTTACAGACTGGTTGCTGCGATGTAGTAAGCCTCATTCAATTTGCCTTTTAAGATGACGTTTAACAACGGACTACCTACAGAGAGATAATCCCAGGATCATACGTATGATGGAAGTACAGGCCGCAATTCAGAATATTAATGATTGAAAGGGAATACAACGTAGTATGCATAGCTAGCCTCCACTGTGCCACAACCCATCCTTACATTGACCAGAATACATCTAAGTGACTTCGAATCCCAGACCTCTCCATATCTCAGTCCAACGAGGGTATATATTGCAGAACTCGACCACCCTACGCTTTGAGAGCGCTTCAAATTCCTCATCAAATAACGTCCGATCGCGCCAAATCATTGCACCCTTCCTAGCATCAACGCGCAAGTACCTTGGGGCCCCGACGCCAAGCATCCACTCCAAGTCGTCCACATCGACTGGTGCCTTCTCCTTATACCTCGCTTCCTCTGCAGTCCGATGGTCGTCCCACCCCTGTAACTTCTGGAGTAGGAGAACGCAAAACGGAAGTACAGGTACCTGCGACTCTGGTTCAGAGCCTGAGGAGCTCCTTGCACCGCGAATGGTTGGCGAAACAGTGGCAATGATGTTGTTGCGTAGTGGTGCAGTCGACGGTAGCAGCGCTGGAAGGTGCATCACACCTGGAAGGAGAATGTCAACTTTCGAAGAATGATGTGGCGTTGGTTTCGAGGTCGGTGTTGGAAGGAAATAGAGCACCCGATATATCGCCTCTGGATCGCGAGCCGGGCGAAGAACGAAGGACTCTGGTGCAGATGCAACGAGAAGGTCCTTCAGCGACTCCTGTGTTGGCGCGACTCCGTCGAGCATTTGGTCCTCCCGAGGCAGCACGAGAACATCAATATCCTACGGGAGTGATACATAATCAATGTTACGTAGAGAGCGATGGTAACCGGACAACACACGTTGGGGATGCGTTTGTTCCCATAAAGCTTACAAGCCATGCTGCCGAACAGTGCACAATCAAAGTTGTGGGCTTTGAAAGTTTCGACAGTCGTGCGAGCGGCCATACGACGAATTTGCAACCGCGAAAGCTTTGTCTTTCTCTTCGATGGTGATGTGGATTCAGGCTGCGCCAAGTGTGCTGGAGACGTCGATGTAGATGTCGATGTGACTAGTGGAAGGGCGGAATGGTCTGGAGTAAGGACCATGGTCTCCAAGGAGGTAACGAGATCGTCCTTGGGTACAAATGCTGGCACGGTTGACGCATCACCTGCGTTGTGGCTACCCCGGTACGGCTTCTCTCCAGCAGCAGCACGATCTCGATGTGGCATAAGCCCTATGCGTTGCCACTCCTTCCTAAAACTTGGATGCGCTGCGAAGAACCGAGCAACACGCTCCACGGAGGCGGCCTGCATTTGTTCATCGAATTCGGAATAGTGAACGATATCGATGCGCCGCCTGAGAACGTTCAGCATATGAAGAATATGAGCCCCACGAGAATGGCGTGATTGTAAATGGGTTGGTGAAGTGTTATCCCAGAACATGAGTTCTCGGAGTAATATGAAGGAATAAGGCACAACAGGGAGGTTGTTCAGCCTCGTAAGGTAGGCAGATGACCCTGAGGTCGATACGAGAACGATCTCAATTTCGCTCAAACCGCCGTTCTGTGCTGCAAGTGTGAGATTGAGGTAGCGCAGCCGTCGCGAGAGCATGTGATATGTGAACCATGCTGGATGGGTCTGTGCGAGTGCTTGTTTGAGTTCGGGTATCGAAGCTACTGGAGAAAACAGCGACACTTCAATTTTCTGAATCATTATGAGAGAAATGTGGCGTAGAATAGAGAGTAAACGCACCTCAGGCAAATGATGTGCTTCCCCGTAAATTGTTTGAGCAACACTCCCTGAAAATGCGAAAACAAGGCCGGACTGGTGCAGGGAGAGGAACACGGCCTGAGTGGCGAGAGATATCAGGGCTTGAGCATCCGGGCGTCGTTCTTGGGCAGCCATCGCACAAGTCGTGGCCAGAACCAAAAAGAACAAAAGGTATTGAATCAAAGATGTCCAGGCTAAACCCACAAGTGGCAGTGCATTCCCACATTCCCACATGCTAACCATCAAATCTAGATCTCTATCTTGTCCAACCACATTAATCAAATGTTGGGCCGTGACTGTGCATAAAACTCTTTAGTTTCCTCGGGCGCCTATTCTGCTATCAATAATTTGTAAGTACCTCGCCTTCAAAGCTGTGGTCACAAAAACCTAAGCTGAGAAATTTAGAACCTGTGAAATGTTGGACGACTCACGAAATTTGTGAAGCTGACCAACGCCATTCGGAGAAGCAGCCACGCAACTTTTCAGAGGATAATGATTCTCTTAGGGTTATTTTTGACGTCAGTGTTCTTCCACGACTGTGCTTATGCCCGGCTGGCTGCACCCTCTAACCGTACAGCTGTTATTTTTGGGTGCATAGTATTGAGGGTGTGGCGTCTGCATCTTAAATGTTAAGGGGAAAGTGCGCCAGAATCCGGGTCCACTTGGCGGCCTTTTCCGTGGCAACGGGCCATCACTGCAGAGCGTATGTCTTACTCTTGTACTCCATAATTCCCCAACTGATATGTTTTCCGGATTCGTCGGGGGCAAACACGGGAACCTTGATGATCTATGGGAATTAGGTGAATTCAGGAGAGGGGTGAAAAGCTATGAGGCAGGCCATAACCGACCAATGACCGACTCAAGACGCATTTCCTCCCACGTCTACAACACCAGCGTCACCCGCCAAAAACAGAGGGCTCCTAGTATCGTCCTCTTCACAAAAACAGTCGTCCTCTTCACAAAAACAGTAGGCATTTCTGTCAAGTCGTTCCCCCCCGCAACTGAATTATTGGCAGATCTCTGACCTGGATTAAGTGAAGGCTCGAAAGATTGCTGGACAATGGCATTCACGAGCAAATCCAGCGCTGGAGATTGGGGTTCACAAGCTTCAAGTCGATGTTGAAATCACGTGTGCAAAGTTTGTGAATCTAATCTCTCTCTCTTCTATTGGCTCTATGTACCTTCAGGTAACATGCCCTTCCCGTCGCTCTACTCTCTCCCCCATATGCTGCATAACATCTGTTCTTCTGAATTGATTAGCACTTATTCCAAAGTCCGGCTGCGACTTATTTGTATATACACTAGCGAACAAGTGAATATTCTAAACCGACGCCGGGGATGACACCCCGTCCTTGCTTCCGTGGCGGCGTTCTGGAGCTGAAATTGGTCTATTAAAATCTCTAACAATGACTCCATCTCCACAACACCGCATATATTGATACATATCGGCGAGGATCGCCGTTTGCCCTTTCCATCGTTGTGAGTGCATGCCAAAAGCTTAGTACTTGCGACGCTGGCGCTCCGTCTAGAAGTAGGTCTATCTGGCTGGCATAACAGAAGTCCATGTGTATCTAATGTATAATCGGATACTCAAGGAAGGCTCCTGTTCATATATATATATATTTAATTTCGGTCCAATTAGCCCACAGCCATCACCCCTCGCCTGAACCGGGGCAAATGCATGACGCATCTAGGGACCGAACTTCGACTCGGAATCCGATGTTATGCATGGGTGGTGTATATAAAGGAAGAATGAACGTCTTCGACGATATCCAAACGCGTGAATCCAACCCGCACATATCCATCGGCATAGTCAACCATGAAATTCATCACCACCATCACCGCCCTCGCCTGTGCGGCCTCTGCCATGGCACAAGCCATATCTATTGGGAGTCCTCTCCCAGGGGAACGTGTCCCCCTCGGTACACCGTTCACTGTACAGGTGATGAAGAGCGTGCGTCTCGTCTTTGACCAGCACTATTGAACAAACCAAAACTCACCCGGCACCCGCTAGCCGCACATAATGACCTCTTTTGAACTCGCCATTGCCATCGGGGTTGTTCCGTGCCCTGATGCTTCGGCGTGCCCCGATTCCTCGGCGGTCGGGACAGTTTTGTATCAGGGCCCGTATAACCCAGTGGAGCAGGGCGTGGACTCGAACAAGCATTATCAAAATTTCACACTGACTATCCCGAGTGGGAACAACCAATTGGTCGGTAATACGTTGATTACTGTGAACCGGTTCTATATGATTGGAGTGAGTGCTTTCGCTGTCGACAAAATCGGAGGGGGCAAGGTGCTCACACCAAAGATGTAATGTGCAGGTCCAGAATAATACGGCTCTGGGGTCTTATGGTGTGCAGATTGAAACGTTCGCGCCCTAGTAGTCCCGTACATTTATTAGTAAATGGGTACAACTACGAGCGTACCAAGGATGAATAGGAAGTGTAATGCAGATTTTAGGATTACTATGGACATCACTCACCATTCATGTATACATCGGATTAATCTACTTACGGACCTGGGAGCTAGTAGACCAGAAACAATGAGTCAAATCCAGGCCGCCTGTACTTCGCCAAGTCAGATATTAAAACTGAATGATATTTATTTCCTCAGAAAAGCACTGCGTTTTGTTCCTCGCTCTCCATGTTTTCAATTAAGTATATTCAGTATCACACAAATCAACAAGTGCGAGGAAGCGTACAAGATGTATATATGTATGTTTATATCTACAACGGCCGGACACTCCTAAATCACTCGTGACCATCTCATCTCCTCCTTCCCCTTCCCTTCCTCTTCTTCTCCCCGCCTCCGCCCATCACAGGCGGCTGAGTCTGAGGCCTCGCACCAACATGCGTCTGCTCCTCGTCCAACAGCCCCAGCACATCAATATTATCAAACTTCTCCACCTCCTCCACCGCAAGCTTATCCTGCGCACTCCACCCTCCCCACGTATCTTCCGCCTTCTCCATAGTCGGTCCCATGGCCTGATTGACGTCCCAATCGTCCTCACTCGTCGCTGGCGTGGACACCGTAGGTCCCGAGCCTGAGTCCCTATTTCCCCGGGATGTCTCCCTCGACGACGACACAGGGACATCCAATGCATCCCTCTCACTCTCCCTCTCCCCATCCAACAAGCCGTCCCCTTGAGCAGGCCCAACAAAGTCCTCATCCTCCTCATCAAACTCCAGCGGCACGCTCGCGCTCATCACGCTATCCGGGCGCGGCCGCAGCCTCGGCGAACGCACTTTGTTTATCTCTCTCCTCAGTCTCCCCAAACTCTCGCTCATCCCATCTCCAATCGTCCTCCTTATCGGGATCGCATTGCGGAACGAGCTGGGAGTGCCGTTGGGGAGCATGGGGAGGACGCCGGAGATGTGCGGGTGGTCGAGCTCGTTGGCTAGTGCCGAGGCGAGGGGCTCGTCGAAGGAGGAGGAGAGGGTACGGTGGTGTCGAATGTCGCGGGGGGAGGCGAACCCTTCAACGAAGGACTCCCCGACTCCGCCAGCGGAGTATGCAGAGACTTGGACTTCACGACGAACGTCGATCTTGAGCCCGCCGATGTCGAGCTGGTAGCGCCGGATGAGGGCGTGGTAGTCCTCGCCGAGAGTGTGGAAGGAGAACTGGTGCGAAAGATAGATCGACCGAGGGAGGATATTCGGCGATTTGGCGCATGTCGAGAGCTCCGCCTGGGCCAGCCAGCTACAAGAACAAAAGGATGAGCCTCGTAAACGAAAACCAAAAAAAGCACATACTCAGCCCTTCCTCCCTTCTCCTTCTCCTCCCCTCCCTCCACCTCTGCACCCAAAATCTTCCTCACCTCTCCCCCCTGCCACCCTGCCAAACTCCACGTCATGACCGTACTCTCCCTCGCACCAAGCTCCATCTGCCCTTCCCTTTCCCTCCCTCTCTCCTGTGCACTCCCCTCTGTGCCCTTGATTAGTCTTCCCTGCCCAAACGCGCCCCCTCCCGAGGAAGGCGAGCTCGACACCCCCGCGAAACCGCCGGCGAACCCCATACCCGGCAACGAAACGCTCGTCACGCCCGCTGCTCTTGCCAGCCCGCCATCGAGTATCCCCATCCCTAAACCCTGGTCACGAGCACGCATCTCGAGCATCACTCGCCTAAGAGAGAGCGTAGCGTCCATAGGATCGAAGAGGAGCATATCCTGGTAGTTCGCCCCATCCCTACCGCGCTTCAGGGGCGAGTGGGGCGGGGAGTTGTTGGTGTTGTGGCTTCGGTCGGTGTGTTGGGAAGAGTAGGAGCGCGGGTGGGTGTAGGATGCCGAGTGAGAGTGAGAGTGCGGGTGTGGTGAGGAGAAAGAGGGGAGATGTGTGGGGAGAAGATGCTTAGGCAGCGCCCTTTCTGAGGCCTCAATGAACTTGAACGCCAGCGGCGGTCGAGTTCGCGCTATCGCAAGCATATTTCCACCCGCAGCAGAACTTGATGCCGCCCCCGCTCCCGCACGCAACCTCACAATAGGGCCCATCTCCGTCGGCATCGGCTGCTGCAAACATCAACCCAGTCAACATCCACCTTTCCACAACTAACGAAAGGAAAAGAAGAAGCAAAACCACTCACCAAAGCCGTCTCCCCATCCCTCACCCTCCCCTCCCAATGACTCCTCCCATCTGTCCTGCCCCCATACGGGTTCGTCGCAAACACATGCACAGTCCCTTTCCGCGTGCCCAGCGCCGCCCATCGACCATCCGTGCTCCACTCCAGCGCGTCGACCAGTGCGTGGGTGCGCCCCCGGCGGAGGTGGTAGATGTGCCATGCCTGGCCGCGGCTGTCTGACGAACTTGAACTTGCTGATGGGGAGGAGGCGGTCTGGGAGGGCCGGGGATGCGTAGGGGATGCGTGGGAAGGGGAGTGGGTGCTGGGGGAAAGAGAGGAGGGCGCAGGCCGGAGCTGATACACCTTAACACCCTGCCCGTCCCTCGGCACCACGCCGATCGAGCATCCGTCCTGCGAGAAGGAGAGCTTCGCGATGGAGCGGTCTTTCTCCACTGGGAACTCCAGGATCACCTCTGCTTGTCCGGCCCCTCGACCACTGCGATGTAACAAAGGCTCCAAATCCAACACGGCGACATACGTCGCCTTTCCCTCCCCGTTTCCTGCTCCCTCCCCACCTTCCCTTTCCTCACCGACATCCCCACCCCCACCTCGCGAGACACTGCCCTCCGGTGCACTCCGCGAAAAGAACTTCCCCATCCCTCCCGCTCCTGCGCCTGCTCCTATTCCGCCACCACCAAGATCGACGCTCCCCATCCGACTCCTAGCAGCACTAACCGCCAGCCCGCCCAGCGTCCTCATCCCGCCCCACAACGTCTTGGCTGCCACTGTTGTTGTTGGCTGGATTATAGGCGAAGGCGAAGGGGAGATGCTCGAGGTGGTGGTGGTCGAGGAGGTCGAGGCGTACGCGAGAAGACGGTGGGAGAGGGTGAATATGGGGTGTGGGGTCGGTGGAGGGTCGGTGGGTTGCGGTGCTAGTAATACATTGTTGTTGCTGTTGTTGTTGCTGGCGTTAAATATGTCGAGGTTCGTAGTGCTGTTTGTGGTCATGTTATGCAGTTGCGCGTTCGTATTATACATGTTGTCGTCGTTGTCGTTTCCTTGTGTTCTTATATCCCCGTTCCAACCCAACGCACCTCGCACGGCGCTACTCAGCATCGCCTTCGCCGTCCCCACGCTCGCCTGCACAGGTGGCCCCTGGTTCGGCGGCGGGGGGGCGTACAACGCCAGCCTCGCGCCGGGAATCTCCAGGAGAGGCTCAAAGGACGAGGACGAGGACAGGGAGAAGACGTGCAGCGCGGGAGGAGAGGTAGTGCTCTGAGTGTGTCACGTATAAGCATCGTCTTTTCTTCCTTTGAACGGAAAAGGGAAAAAGAGAGACACATACAAAAACCAACACGTCCCCACTCGCTTCGAACGTCTCTATTCTCGCCCCTCCTAAGCTCTTCCACGATCCACCCCCACGCGCGGGGGGAGGGGAGGCTGCACGCCCGACTGTGAGGCGCCTGAGGACGCGGTGTGTCTTGAGCGAATAGATAAGGAAGAGGCCGGATGTGAATCTGCGGGGGAAAGAGGTTAGTCAGGTAGACACGGCACAGGAGGAAAGAACGAGTGAACTGGTTTAAGAACCGGCGGACCACCTGTCCGAGTCTACCACGTGGGGCAGGCGAACCTCATGCATGCACGCATGCGATTCTCCAACATCCCAAATAGGAGCCCCGCCACCGAACCGAAATGAAGAAACGAACACTTACCCCATACCCAACCACGGTCCCTCTCCCCCCTCTCTAGCCACCTCCTTGCCCATCTTCCGCGGCAAGATCTTGGCATCCACCAGCTTCGGCTCTTCTCCTTCCCTTTCCTGCCCCTCCCCTTCTTGCCTCAGGTCAAGGCTGGCGAATGGAAGCCGGAGCACCTCCGAAATGCACTCTAAATCTGTCGTGTCCCATATCCGGAAGGTGGAAGGGTATGCGATGAGGAGGAGGCGGCGGAGGCGGGTTCTGTGAGTTTGTGTGAGTAGAAAGAAACAAGGTGGCAGGAAGAAGGAACGTACCTAGTCGAATGCAACATGACCTCATCCCACCTCGCCCACAGCACCTCTTCCGCCTTTATGTTCTTCTCCTTCTCCCTCTCTCCTCTCTCCTTCTCCTCCCCACCACGAGTGGAGACCTGATGAACCATGCCCTTCCCACCGCCCACCGTCCTACGATCGACCACCGGCACCGCAGGTGGCCCGGCTCCGTCGAGGCCTTTTCCAGGACGGGAGGGGGAGCGGATGGTCCGTGATATGCCTGATACATTCGATGTGGAGGGACGAGGGGGTGAACGCGGTGCTGGAAAAGCAGCAGCAGGAGGAGAGCGAGCAAATGGCGACCGCGAGGCAGGAGGAGGCGATGCGCTGGACGGGGAAAAGCCGTACCCATATGAGAAGGGGTTGAGCTGGGGCTCGGGTTCGTCCTCGTGGTGCAGCACCGCGGCCGCAGTCTGCACATGGCTCACTGACGGACGGGGGGGTGCGAGTCTCGTCGCAGGTGCAGGTGAGTCGTCGTCGAAGGACCGATGGCCAAAGCGACTATCGACCCTTTGAATTTCTGCCTGAATCGGGAGCGGGTGGTAGGCAGACTGGTCGAGCACCACGAGCTGCGGGGTCTGGCTCCGTGGGACGGGTATCGGGATCGGGGGTGCGTCTTCGAGTTCTTCTTCTTCTTCAAGGTAGGGGATGCTTGGGATTATGGGGGCGGCACTGGCGGAGAGGCTAGTTAGTGTCTCGATGAGTGAAAGAAGGGTGAATGGGGAAGAATGGAATTCGAAAGGAGGGAGAGACGGCGGGCGGCGTGGGTAGGTGGGCATGAAGGACGAGAACAAGCAGTGACGGGTATGAGAGAATGAGTAGAATCAGTGCATCGTATAAGCCACTGCGGACAAGGGCTGGCAACCACGTTGACGATCGTCGCCGCCCGCGAAGCAATAACGGTACAACAAAGAAAGTAAGCACCTAATAGGGGTCCCTCTCTCCCTTTCTGCCCAAATCCCCATTTCTCCTGCATCCGCCTCTAGGGCGACCTCAAGCGGGAGTTCTACGTCCACAGCAGGCTTACGTGACTTGTTAGCACGGGCATTCTTGCTGGGGCGGGCTGGCATTAAACACGGCGGGTGATAGTAGTATACAGTGATAAGGAGTCAGAGCCTATCCACCGAATAGTGTCCGGCCGAGTTGAGTCAGTAGAAGTCAAGTCTAGAGAGTGTGGCAAGTCAGAAATTAGTTGATGACCCGTTGGCAACTGAATGCAACGGTTCTGTGCAAGTCAAATTCAGATAAGTAAGCTGCGTTGTTGTTGTCGTCGTGGGTGGTGGGCGCAAGACAAAGCCCTCAAGCCATCACTTCCCCAACGGCGCCCTTATCGGGGGCAGGTCACATGCCGGCGTTATCCCCGGTGGGCATGGGCGGATGCTCTTCCGATCACCCCCAACTTTTCAACATTGTGCACAGTGGAGGCTCCGCCCGAACGTGCCTTCGGGGTACGCCGTATACATGAGTGCATGGAATGGAGCGCCTGAATCATGCCGCAACGCAGATCGTCCTTTGGAACTTGACACGGTCGTGGGCAACCGTGCAACGTGTATCAATGATTGCGGCCAATAATAGCCAATGATGCAATCTAATCAATAGGCGGCCCGGGACCCTGATGCTTAGTGGCGCGTCAAACATGAAAATCAGGGCTGAATTGGTTGACAGATGCTCAGTGTTGCTCCTCTCCATCCTCCACCACTTACCTCGCGTCGCCTTCTCGCTTTCGACGTTTCTGCCATCATCATCGGCAACCATACTTTTAGACTTCTGACATGCTGCTCCTCGCTGTTTCCTTCCTCACGATGACACCGCCGTAAGCTATGAATACCCAGCCTCAAGCTCGGCGCCGCACCGCAGCCTCATTCTCCCGGGACCCACTTTGTCCTTTTCCACTCTTCCCATCGTCGCCCCAGATCTGAATTACATCCACGCCGGCGCTTATCTGCCCATCTCGCTGTTTCCCGCCGCCTCGCGGCTTCGATGCCATGGGTGGTGGTATAGTTGGTCAACGTCATTCGATCCATCGAGAAGTTTTCAACTCAGACAGGGACTCCTACGAATCTTGTGTATCTCAATCAAGATCATATGTTCTACTCAATAATGCCTCCACCCCTAACTCAATTCGCCGGCGCCTATCTTTCTGTCTATCCATCTCCCTGGTAGGCTAGCGGCTGTCATATATCATTTCATAAGGAGAGCAAATGGGAAATCAAGGCCGCCTGGTGCCGAAGGACACGAAATAGGATTCTTTGATAACGCCCTCTTGGACGCCGTAGCAAGGTTATAGATATTACCTGAGGAAATGTTAATATTTCTCAAATTATGACTCTGCTTTGCTTCGTTCGCACGAAACACAATTCGCCATCACAGGCTGCACTTTGCAGAATCAGGAGACGGCTCGGAAGGGGAGAAAAGATAGGGAGATAGGGAAGACCTGTGTAGTGTGGTTTGTTCGACTCAGGCCCAGGCCAGAAAGTATTATTTTTTCCTCTTTAAAAGCCCTTGGTTCTCTTCGAATTTACTCTTCCACCCTCTTGATGGGCTTTCTGGCACCTGAAGCCTCTGCTGAACCATCACAAGTCAGCACATCCTGGTCCTCATCTAAGTTCTGATCTAGCATCGAGCGTCTACATCTTAAGGCCTGGTGGTGTATCCAGTCTCACCACGCCTCTGTTCAATGAATGGTTTTCAAACACGTCACATATCCCATGGGATATCCCTGTTAGATGTGGAGCCGGGCCGATATATCCTGTTTGCCCCACTTCTTCGGCGTGCAAACGAGGCGCACTTCGACCCCCCCACCTCCTTTCTCTGTCCAGCCCAATTCCAATACCTCGTCTATCTCGCGTTCAAACTATCCACAACCAGGCTCTTTCGATGCATTCTTGCGACTGTCGACTCCTTCCCCCCACTGCATGGTGAGGTTAGTGTTTACACACCTATACCGGCGTTCAACATCGTAAAATTCCATGGGAGACCTCTTTTTGATTCAGGGCCAGGCAGTCCATCACCGAGCATTTGCACAGGTCAACCCACAATTCCCTTCATTCTCTCCCACTCATCTTTGACGGAACCCCATTTTCCCCTTCAATACTTGGGCACGCCCTCTTCCATTCCCCTCTTTCCTATTCGCAACCTTTAATTCCGACTCCTGCATGTAATAGCATTTAATAAGGTACCCGGAGCTTGCGCACATGCATTGAAGCATGTTGCGATGTACCGCAAGCTGGCAGAAATTTGTGAGAAGGTGTATATGGAGATACAAAAAGAACCCGTCTCTCTCGGCGAGGCCCTCCGTACTCACACATTTGCGTAGTTTGAAGCCTCTCTGGATGGTGGTGACAATGACACGAAAAGTGTCGAGAACGAAAATTGTGCATGGGATTACAGTAAATGATAGGCTTGGTGCGCCAACTCTGAAAAGGTTGAAAATGATGGTCATGCTCACAACAATTGTCGTCCTTACCGAGAGAGAAATGTAGATCTGGCTGACGACAGTATACACAAGATATGTCGGTGTCAGGCCCTTATCTTATGCACGAGTCGAGAATTGTAACGCTAAATTAATTACCTTGAGGGAAAGTGTGAACACACTGTAGCCTTAAAAACACCCAAATAACTGCATACCTGAGCAAGCACGTAGACTGCTCCAGAATCCAAGAGAAGAACCAGAATGTTGTAAACTTTGAACATTCCTTGATCTCTTGCTCTAATTCTCGTCCTGCTGAATGTCAAGTGCGAACTGATGGATGCATTTAAGTTGCGGTTAAATATGGGTGGGAGCTGGAACGAGAAAGTGAGACCGACCGAAGGACCCAGCCAATAAAACCGGTAGCAACCATGTTTGTCGCCAGGGGCAGGGCAAGGGACAATATATCCCGAGAATCTTTTGCTGTCGACGTTCATTTCGTTCAGTTCACCGTTGTGAACCGTGATCAATGAAACATAGACAAGTGTGGACGCCGTAATGTCGCACGTCGTGAGCGAAGAACGTTACACATACGTTTAGTCTTACACAAGGCCGCTGCACATAATAATATGGAAAGACACAGTGCCCATAATCTGCTATGAAAGAGGACCCATGCTCGCCATTGAAGGCATCATTGATTATGGGCTACATGTGGTAGGACCGATTATTGAATACAGTCAAGGTTTCAATGGGATAGGGGCAACTCACAGGCAACATCGTCAGCTATTCAAGTACAATGGTAAATTTGTTGGCTTTAGAATTATGCGCGACGGCACGATCTTGGAGGGTCGTGGTATTGAAGATGAACACATGAAGTAACATTGTTGGGTACGACATTGGAACGATGGTCACTACAGAGAAGATGAGGAAACCGAACGCAGAGATTAGCGCCGAAGTTCATGAACTCGACGTCTTCTGCCGGCGTCTTGTAAAGATGATAAGTGGCCGCCTCAATGAGAATCATGGGATTATCAAAGAAGACGCACTTCATCGAGGAGTAAATCACGTTGACCAGGATTGGAGAAATAAAACATGTCGATAATCCACTTCAGAACACAACCCTACAAGAGTCTGCTAGTCGGCTTACCGTAGAAGGTTACAGAAACCGACAGATTTACTGTCTCCTCTGCCAGAATGAGGCCAATCTCCTGAGCCAGGGCCCTTTCATGTAGCGATAACATATCCAAATTGAATTGCAGCAAGAGATGGGAGGAAACGTCCTTGGAAGTCTATTGCTGAGATGCTTTCCGGGAAACTTAGCTACGACGTTTAATAGAAGATGGACAGGATATTACTTGTACGCTTTGTATGCTTAACTTGGAAGGACGAGAGATGGATCCGAGAGGAAGGACACGATCACGATACAGAGTTAGCTGGTATTTCTTGATGAGTTCTTGATGATGATAGCAGCTATACATCTTACAAAGAGAGGCGGAGAATTGCTGTGGCAATCCATCAACAATCTGTCACACGAAATTACAGATCAATTTTATCGAAGGCGTTGAGATAGGGCCACCAGAAAAAGCCTTTAGATAGGACCATCTCGAGTTCGTCATATTTGCAGCCAAAATTCACGTGAAGATGCGGTTTATCAGCATTGCTAGGTTTTGAAGATGCTGAAATGATGCCTATGGAAGTCAAAGTAGATAGAAAACCGCTGACTTCCACCAGATCGTAGATGAACGGCATGAGAGTGTGCCTCATTCTATCACTACCAATTTCGATTCGCGGTTTTGACTCACGTCTTTGCTAATGACTATTGTTGTACGATCAGGACGGAGGAAGTTATCGTAATTGAATATTGATGTATTGTCGTCAGGTCATTGACTTGCGAACTATCGGGTTTTTGGGCAGATAAGAATGACGTACACGTATTTTGTGGCCATGAAGAAGTTTCAAGGAGAGCAACGGTTTTCTGGCGGCGACATTGATGACATTTTGAGCAAGGGAGGAAAAATGCATAATGTATGAAATTTCGTCAGTGGCGAGCAGTGAGAAGAGGAGGAACAGAACCTGAACGTGCTCGCTCACGTAATTGATTATTTTTTTGGAAAGAGAAAAAGAAGAGAAAATATCTGCGTGCCTGGGCGCATCGACGGAATACCCAGAGGATAACAATATGCATACTGAGACAATAGAATGGTTCGTCGCCCCGTTAAGCGGAGAATGGAAAAGACGTGGGGCTCATGGCTGTAGTGGGAATTGCACCAGAAAATGACAAGTCATCTTGATGGCTATGTCCTAACAATGTTGGCAGGAAGGATTCTAGGAGCGTCGAATGCGGAAGAGGTGGTGGCTAAGTGGGGAATGGTCAGTGCGGACTCCAATGTTAGAAGATGATAGATGCCCGATTGCAGTCGAGGCCAGAACTTAGACGGAGGTAGGATTTCGACAGTAGGGATTTTTTGATGGTATTCAAGGTCGGGAACGTGAAAGATTTATTCCAACATCTCTGTGTGGGAGGGGCTTACGGCGGAGAAAGGTGGGGAGGAACTGAGCATCGCTGAGCCGACAGATTTGGGCAATTTGCATCACTTTCCGGTAACGAACATGTAAGCGAGCACACAACAGCGGTAGGTAGCTATTCATGATTCTCTGTATAGTGAATTTGGCATCTAATAGATGTGAAATAATGTTTTGACATCGTTTTGGTCACGATACTGCCACTGAACCACCTGCGCTCCTTTGTAATATGAACGTCCGAAATCTATCAAGCGGAAGCTAGCGTCACCAGCTTTTCCCAGAGGAGGACGATGTTCGCTGCGCACATGCAGGGGTCCAGGTTGCATGACAATATTGCGTTCGGCCACTGACCCATGGACCCACCCCGCTTTGTTGAAACGGAATATCAGTGATGCGGCTTCGTTTCTAGGGCATGCACGTTGAGTCGATCGTTCGTTATGAAAAAGGAGTCACAAACCTTTGATCGACTGAGAGCCTACAAATGTCGACCTTGACTCCACAATCCTCAATGAGCAATATGGGACTACGGTACTCTGTTTAAGTGCGTAATAAATGAGTGATGGTTTGCTCAAAACTTGACAAGTGCGGACCTTGAGGGTGGGAGCCTTTTTCCGGAACATAAAAGCCATAGAATTGAGGAACAATGGCTCCAACTGGTACGGAAGCTCTGGTTTCTGGTATGAGGTTAAGGCCTGACCAGTGTTCAAACATTTGCGCCTCAAACATTTCATAATTTCTGGCTTCGTTTACCAAATGATCATCGCCTGGTATAGATAGCTTCGCGGTTACGCGTACTCTGGCAGTGGGGGGAACGTACAATTCGCTTTTCAGATGAATACAGGTCGGATGAGACACGTCCTGCCAGGGGACGGTGGTTCTGATAGTTATGAGTGATTCAATTGATGTTGTACTGCCGTTGAAGTCTTGATGGGTTTCGTGGTCATGGTCATCGTCTCCTGCCATCTTCAGCGCCTGTTGGATGTCTTTGGTAACACACTCTCTGCATAGGATATACGGAGGGCAGGATCGAGGTCTAAGCAAAGACCGCGGAATCTCCCACTCGACTGAGTATACCTCAGAATGATTACCTCGCCCCAGGAAGTGGGAAGGAGATATGTACAAGTGAGCGTTGCTCGAGCGCTCGACCTTCGGGGGTGGGTCATGAAGAACCCTGATGGTGATAGATTCATCGAGCTGAGCTGGGTCTGAACATGGAAGTCGGAAGACGAAGCTTTGTGCAATGTCATTGTTGGAATTCTGGTCCTCTCGCGCTGTAGATGGAGAGGGCTGTGATGTTAGCTTGTACACCAAGGTAGCATCGTTTGTCGAAGATGTCCATATCACGTCATTGGACCATTGAGAATTGCTGCAGGACAGCTTCAAAACATTCCATGGGTCGTGTACAATCAGCGTCTCTGGCAGCTCCTCAAAGGGAATCTTCATTTGGAGCTTTCCGGGCTGATAACTGAAGGGAACAAGAGGCCACGGTAGAGTCGATTCATTTTCAGCTAAGGAAGACTAGTAAAAGCAGGTATGGGCATAGCCGCACTTGGCGATTGAACAAGAAGGCGCACCGTGTAATCTGACTTGTCACCTCTTTCTACAGCCGTTATTGACGTTCCTGCATGTCCCTTGCGGGAACTGATCACCTTTTCCTCGTATATTAGAATTTGATCATGAGGGTAGACATCCACGATCTTTGGTCGATCCGCGTTCCTGACCAAGTTCATATGGTCTACAGCAAAGTCCGATTCGCCATTCTCTTCCATCCAACGAGCGATCGCACCCCCAGTCATGCTCCACGTGAGAGGCTCAGTAAGCGTGTCCACAGTGTATATCTCATCAATAGTGGCGGCCCATGGAAACTTGTTCGGAGATCCTGTAGCCTGAATGCCCAATATGCTGCCTAGTGTCATTTCCTTGCCACTTGGATCGCGAGGCCACTTTTGCACCACTTTACGCGTTGGCATTTTATAGAAAGAGTCATCCGATACTAAAGAAGCCTCAAAAGTCTGATTCGGATCCCCTGTTCATAGTGAAATTAGCTCGATACATTCATCATGCAGTGATGAGTGGAAGACATACTCTCGTTATCCAATGGCGGTAAAGATGGTGTTGTCTCTTGATCGTCAGGAACCAAAGCCTTCCCCCAAAGAACGCTGTTTGCAGATGACCCCTCGAGCATGTTATGAAAGACTCTAGCAATAATATGGGATGGTGTCTTCTCCCTGCCACGAAGTAAAGGGGTCGAGGAGTCCAATTTCCCCCCGGAAGTTGGTGTGAGAAAAGATAACGAGGCCTTAGAGCTAGATTGATTAGACGATCCGCTGAGACTTGAGGCCCTTGCAATAGTGGGAGATATCGGAGAGTCGACAGCAATGACCTTGCCATCTATAAGGCCCTTTCTCTGCAATTGAGATCCATCCGCCTCGGATTCGTGTCTCCCAATATTCTCATTGCCATCGAGTGGTAGTTTCAGGAGTATTGCGCTGCGTATATTCTAAATACGTTAGAGGGTTTAATCATCTTTTGCGTGTCAAGAGAAGGGGTCATACCACCATAGTATCTTGCGAAGAGGTCGCAGATGATGGATATAAAACAAGTGGGTCTGAAGACAATAGGAGCGTTTTATTCTTCACTAATATGGCGGGATTTAAGACATAGCACATACACCAGGCCCCTATCTAGCCCCTAGCCACTGGTCTGGAGGAGGAAAGATCTCACTAGAATGTGGAGGAGATAATACCGGTCCTTTTTCACCAGTCAATCGATATTCGAAGGATATCGGAAGTCATGATTTACCTGTGTCGAATTTGAGATGTTGGGAGTGCAAGCTTGCAGGGAAGCCATACGCTTAGGATACATGAGTCGAAGCATTGGTTGTCTGCCAAGGTCATCCAAGGGAGGTGTCAGAGTTAAACTCCGACACAGCATGCTGGTTCGTTGGTCTCTTCGAGGTTGAAATGGACAGTTTGACCCCCTAGAATATTTTTAATTTCTGACCTATTATTGCAGTAATCTGTATATATATCGTATTTTGACTCACGCCTTGCACTCATTTATGGGGGAGAAGAGGCCTAGCTGACTGAAGCAGCTGTAGTAATCTGTAAACAACCGAAGTTGCGAAACACATATTGTGAGTGCTATATCAAATCATGGAAATCATTGGGGACTTATCTCATAGCAATATTGCTAGTATCATATTATATAGTTGGTCTGGAGGTCACGCTTTGCACCTGGATGTGTGATGTGTGCTCTGCATCATCAGGGAAGAGGTCAAGATATTAACTAAACTCATGACATCATCTTTCAGCTGTAAATTTCCATATTTAGTAGTGTACCTGATTATCACGGTAGTGTGAGCATGACATGGCAACAACATGACTACTCATCTTCATCTAGGCTTAGCTGTGAGAACATGTCAGGTGGCATTTCTGTCAGATTGTCATAGGGTTGGAACTAGTGATCATCACGGGTAACCCTTGGGTATTTTTTGATGGACCCGTAACCCATACCCGTCAAAACCCGTACCCGGGTATCAGATTTGTGCGGGTACGGGTAAGGGTCTTTCACGGGTTGATGGATACCCGTGACCCGCAAGGTGGACAACTTTCCTGCAAGGTGTACAGTTGAAAAGTATATTAAATGGTAGTCTATGTTGTATATGTCTATGTACAATGAGATTATTTTAAAGGAGAGATGTAATATGATTAATTAACATCATTCACGGCCTCCTCTGTGGTCGGATCCCCTGACTTGATTATCATAAAATCCCTGTCCATAATCAGGCCCTTTTGTACCCAATCTCCAAGACACAGCAAAGCCTGCGTGTTCCTAGGAGAGAGACGATTATGAAGGTGAGACAATAGAATGCGTCCACGGCTAAAAACACGTTCAACATCAACTGAGGTAGCTAAAAATAATGTCATGATTAGCAAGTGATGCATGAGTAAGTCAATGCTTACCAGGGATTGATAAATAGTCGAGGGCCCATAATTGAGAGCCCTGGATACATACTGCGTCGCTTAGTCCACCACTGAATGGCATCTACAATAATTTCTGGGTCTGTGCTGAGATAACAGTCGAGTTCATCTTGGGTGCTAGCAACACGGGGTGCAGACAATGACGGAAGGTTATCAAAAATGTTACGAGATGTCGAAGGCTCTGGAACAGTCTTTATGAAAGATGAGAGAATTATTCATGTAAAAAAAACTGGCAAAGCACACCTCTGGCTGAGTTCTTAGAAGTTGATCACTTACGCAATTCTTCATCCACAGTTTCAACCTTGGAAACCTCTTCGATGCCATCATCGTCATCTGAGCTGATTTCATCAGGAGATCCTGGCACCAAAGCAGTCTTTTTGGATTGAGCACTTGGTGCAGGAGGGATGCTGTCATCGCTCTCATCAGTTGAAATGGTGGAGCAGCAGAGGACTTGGTTTGTGTTGCACTGATTGCGGGGCTGGGAACATTTTCAGTAATGGCTGTAGCAGTCATTTAACGCACCTCAGACAACGTCATATGATGGCATTGATTACTTTGAGTGTTTGACACTATGAAGAGAGGAGTTACAGGTTTAAAAATCCGAAAATCCGTACACGCCTTCCACCCATCCAGAAACTAATGAGAGCCAGGAGGAGGGCAGCCGTCGGTACAATAGTTCTACTATTGACATCACAGCAATGCATTAGAATCAGAATATGGTCCAAGAAAATAGTCATGCTTGGGAAAGTCCCAGAGGTCCGTGTAGCACAAGATAAAGAACTACAAGTATCCATCAACTATATCTGCTCCACACCCTCTGCACAAAGTCCACACCCAATACACTCCAAACAAGCTGAAAGTGAATGCGTCAATAAAAGTTCAACCGCGGATTAGACATTGAACTTTTTTACCTAGGCCACCACAACATGCACATAAATAACAGGGACAACAGAGCGGGTTTTGAAAAGCGCCTATGTATGCGCTGTCATTAAATCATCTTGATAATCATATCAACAAGATATAAATACCTCGACAGCACCAAGCGCTCAACATGATTCCGAGAATGACGATGAAAAGCAGGCCAACAAATATCACGATGAGATATACTAAGCGGGTATTACTGTGTGAAAATGGCAACGGCGCGTAGAAGTGGACACACATTTGTTATTCACAAAAGTTTCACCATTGCCACTCGTGCTATCCCCGACGTCACGCCTTACAAAGTCATCCGCACTCCAGGAGATTACGTCGGTAACACCGTAGATGCATGAGAGCGCGAAGAGGATTGATAGAGATAAAAGGACGGCCAGGGCCAGCAGTACAATGAGCGGCTGCATGTTCCATGGCTTTGGCTTTGTTGCAGCCCCCTGTGCTCGAAGTTATCAAACTTTGCTTCTTCTGCTGGCCAGCTGCCGGGAGTCTGGCATTGGTGATATTGTTGAGGATGTGAGGAAAGCTTGTCGTCGAAGTCGGATATGGTGTTCAAAGGCAACATGGCGTCCTGTGTAGAAGGCTGGGAAGAAGTTGGCATTATTGTAGAAGTTCGGGAGGTTTGTGTGTGAGATGATAAAAAATAAAAAAAAAAGGGTTTTTGCCGTGAATCAAGTACGTGGTAACGGCGGTGGTAAGAAAGAGAAAGTATAAGGTGGCAAAGAAGCTTACCCACATCACGCAGCCAACAAACATCTCATGACTTTATATACTCCGCGGCACAGATGAGTGGCCATAGAAGGCGGTGTCTTCTTGTCTTCTGGCCGAACGTGTTGTTGAGAACAGCTGGCAGGCTGCGGATGCTAATTACAGCACTGGGGTCTTCAATAGATAGCCTGCACAATTGAGCACGCCTCACGATTTCAGTTCAATAGAATACAGTAGTCTTATATATATATCTTCTCAGACGTTATAAGGAGCAACCAGAGCTCATGCGGTAGAACGAGTTGATGATGGGTTGTGAGAGGAAGCTAAACGCCCCAAGACAACGAAGCAGAATCTTGTTCTATTTTTGGACAATTTTCACTGCGCATACCTGTCAACAACAAACATCTCGCCTGTTATGCAGTGCGCCTGGAGAAACAGGTGCTGTGGCGGAAGTGGTGTGATATGCGGTGACAGACTTATGGTCCCAGATAAAAAAAGAAAGATATAGGCAGGCCGAAGACAGCCGCTCCGGTGACTTGGAAGAGGGCCAAGAGCAAAAATGGTTACCATCACCGATCGGCTATGATAGGGCCGCCAGGAAGGGTTCCAGGCTCCCGTTAACAAACAAACGCCCCCAAGAAGAGCGTATACTTATCAGTGACTTGATGTTGAGGTCCAGAATATGTACTTTCGTCTTTTGGGTGGAGATCCCGGTACCCACATAAACTTCCCTAAATAGGGAGTCGAAGGAACCAATGAAAGGCTCAGTGTCAATGGCAACATCAAGCGCCCACAGATGAAAGACAATTGGGCACAATGACAAATCCCATCAGCACGTGTGGGGGGGGAGGGCGCGATTGTCTACGATAAACATTATTTAGCGAACGGAGACAAAGCCAAAAGGTCTGGAAAGAGAACAACTCCGCGAATGTAGCTCCGCTGAATGGCCTCTTTTAAGTGTTCCCATTACCGCCTCTTATCCCATACCTCCGCCCCAATCCACTCGACCTCGCAGAGACTCCATTACCCTCATGGCTCGCACTATACGCCCAAGACCATTAGATCGTTCATTGTTATCGACTCCTATTAGACTTGTGGCTCTCCCATTGCCCGCAGCACAGCCTACGGGAATACCACCGGCATCGATCGTGCCTACGCCACTCCGTATTCTCCAGACCGGCCGCGCAGGTTCGAAGACCAGGCCGAGATCATCATCCCCAGAGATGTTTGACGAAAAAGAAGAGCGCGAGACCCGCAAGAACATCATGGACATGGAAGAACATCGTCGCAAGCTGGAGGCTGAACCGTGGGCGATGCAGGTGCACGCCAAACGAGTACTATGTCGAGGATATCTTCGATGGATCAAACTGGACCAACGTTCGATGTACTACAGCGGTCTTTGGAATAAACATCGTGATATCTGTCGTGGAATAAAGCAGATGAGGGGCGAATGGATTCCCAAGGTAATGTTCCTGACTTGGTGTGGTGGGGCCATGACTGACATAGCTCAAAATATACAGAGGACGAGACGAACTAGGGGTTCCATAAAAGGAGCAATGTATCACACATCTGGACGGTCCTGGAAGGTGTCTGGAAAGTCCATAACGTCCAGGGTTCCAAAAGCGACAAATGTGACACTCGACATTTTGGCGCTTGATGTTCAGTACTCTGTCCAGCAGTTACCATACACTAGATTCCCAGGTCACTGTGGTCGATCATCGAGCATCGATGCGGAGCACCCTCTCAGATATACTCACTCTGCCACAACTCCTAGCCATTACTCCCACCTCCCTCGCTCTAAGCATTCCCCGTGTTGAAATGATGCCATCAATCGATCGACGTATACAGATTCTTCTTTGTGTGGAGTGGCTGTTGAGAATGAAGGATCCACCATCGCTCTTCGGGCTATAGCCACACCACTGATTATGTGGCGGTCGCTGATAAAGAGAAGCTATGCGGGTATCAACAACCAGGAACAGGACCGACACCTACAGCTCACGTTGACATCTCAGCGACTGCTCGGCAGCAGATTGACTTGGTGGGCCCCAGAGTTTCTGGGAAACAATCGTCCCATTCACCACCCGGGGACACCTGGGTGACAATTCACCATGCCCTAAAAACCACTTTTGTACCTAATGATATGACTCGTACGTACCGAGCTTGACGCTTCCGATGATTCAAGCGATGACATGGACACAGGTGCTTTTGAGCCTGGTGAGATGGATTTCGATTGGGCTGATGTAATCAACATTAATACAGGCTTACCCTCTAGCAACGCCTGGAAAGTGTGCTGTCTCTTCATGCGAGCACCGCTTCCGCTTCTCGACTCACTATGAGCTCGATACCTACTTCACCGGAGCCAGCGTAGAGACGATGAAGCGAGACTATACTTGCCCCGTTAAGCTTAAGGATATCAACGGTGCTCATTCCCTGTTGTCTCTAGCGATGGGCTCTAGGACTTAATCCCTTATCCGAGAACCATGCGCTTTTTTTTTTGTTCCTGTCTATAGTGCTGTGTTACTTTTGTCCTTTTGCTGTCCAATATATGTATATGTACTATGACAAGCTTCTCGGCCAAAATATAGATTATTTACAGCGGCATGCTGAGAATGGGATTGCCTAAGTCATACCTTTCCATGAGCCTATTCGAGGATCGAGAAAAACTGAATAACTGCTGTGTACTGAGCTGTACAGCGCGATCAAAAAACAATCCTCGTGGGTTCCTTATTTCTTCTTTCCATTCACTGTACGTCTCTGACATGTTGAGTGATGGCCCTTTAGAAGTACTTGCGCATAAAACTCGCGTACGTTCAATGTCGCAGCCAACTCTTTGTACAACACACTCAAGGCCCCAGCCTGTCAAATTTGTGACGCACGCCCAACTGACATCATTTAAGTGTTTCAATCTTTCATATAATCCAGAGTCATATATTCCGACTCGAGGTTGCGAAAGTGACGGAAATAACTTCCTGGGATCTCGAGGGTTCGAAGTAATGGACAATACGCGCAATATTTGTACATCTTTAACAATGCTCAGGAAGTTCATCTTTGAGTTCATCTTACGGAAAATCCCGGGATCTCTCTTCCCTAAGTGACTCCATCCTTCCGACTGCTCTAACGAATGTTATTTAATCGTTGAGATAAGGTCCTGCGTACAGGTTCACTTTGTGGACCAGAAGTGATCGGCGTCTGCACCATTATGAGAACGTCGTCGGAAATCATCTCTCGAATAAATGTTTTCTCTTCGTCAATGGTTATTATGAGGGATGCCCCTCCTACTTGAATATTTGAATATTTGGTGAGCCTCACAATCATATATCGAAGCCTCAGAACACGAAGGCAGACTTATGTTTGGGGATGAGCTCCATCGGAGTACCCTTGCACTGCCTCCAGGATGTCCTTTACTGCTAATTCTTGTACCGACGAGACTCGAGACTACACCCGGGCCCTCCTCCAGATGTGACACATGTGCCAGTTCGTTCTTTAATTACCGCAGGAAGCGCATCCGCTAATCACGAACTCTCAATGGTATCCTAATGGTGTGAAGCTATGTTCATACATTCTTGGGCTGGCATTGTCCTTGCCCTTCCCCAGCATCGCAACGACTATCCACTTAAGGATCCTGACCCAGATCCTGGATAACATTCTGGATGGAGTACCATCTGACTCAGAAATGATAGACATTCTTGTAACCCGCACAATGATATCGACGAGCATTTGTGTAATAAACTGATGAGCCCCTGCTCCTCCCGCCACCCGCGACTGATGCCCTAGGAAAACTGGCGACTCACCAGTTGCGTTTTCTCTAAACAACATCGGAAATTTTGCTTTTTGATAAACCTCTCTGTTCATCTCCAGTCAGTACTTCAGCCTTTTCCCCTGGTTCAAATAAAGGAATTAATCGAAACTTATATTTGCAGCAGAAATCGATCATTTGTGATTGAATAGAACTATCCCGGTGTTATTTGCAGACATCCTATCAGAACGAAGGTATACTATTGAGGAGGTCCCTATACCCTGGAGGCATAGCGAAGCAGATGAAGCTGCGATCAGCTTTACAGCCTATTGAATGCTCCGTTTACATTCCTCGGGCACCCGAAAGAAATGCACCGAAGGCTGATACTTAAGCGGAGTAATACCTTCGCCGTTCATCATCGAAAAGTCATCCCCTCTCCCATAGACCACATCCGCAACATCTGTCTCAAAGCTTTCTCCATGACGGGTACATCAACGTTCCATCCTGTTTCACATTTTCTGATATATGTGATAGCTCTGGTGAACTCCAATAATTCCGAACGTCTCGATGACAACAGAGGTGGTAGTATATCTTACCTTACTCTTATAATTCCGCACTGACTTAGGACGCTTATTATCTTAAACAAGTCAATCGTGCAGGTGAATAATAGCGGATCCGTTTCTCGTCGCTCTTATCAGATGTAACTACAACAGCCCTTCCATCCTTGTGCTACGCTACTCCATCACGTCGTTAGTTTCCCTTTACCATCGCCATTTCCAGAGTTCGTGTCTCATTCCCTCAAAGACTACAGGGCTGACTTGAATAACCTCTCCAAGAAATATCGCTTCAACGTTGCCTACGATGATACCTGCACTGGACCTCCGAACAATTGTGTTTGGTCCGCTACGGTGATGAGTATGTGCATCTTTTCTATAAGGTTCTTACTGTCATTAGTTAATTGTTTATAGTTGAGGAAATTCCGTACGGGGAAGGGTCGGCGTCCACAAGGGGTGGTGCCCGTGAGGCTGCTGCCAAGGAAGCTGTTGAAGCTTTGGAACGGCAAGGCTATCTTGCGTGAAGTGAGGCCGTTCAATGTCTCTATGAAATCTAATAGATTGCCTGGTCACTGCACCAACCATTCCGTTAGCGATAATGTTCTGGGTACGGTGGTGAGCGATTTCTGGCAGCGTTAACGCTGGTGAGCCTGGCATGTTGGCGCAAGTGCAGGTCAATATGATCATGGAGGCAGCGTTGAGGTGCTGGACAGCCCTAGGGGATCCTTTGGAAAGGAGGGAGGCAATCTTTGAATTTTAGGGATTCAAGCTTGCAGACTGGCTGAGGCAGCGGTGGTGGCATGCTGTTTGTGGCATACATAAGTCGATGAGGCTGCTAAGGATGTTTGGGGTAGGGGTTGCGACGGATGAAAGGAATGCTGACCGTTTGATACCCTGTCCAGAAACAGGGAAGAGAACACCGGGTATGTCTCGCCGAATGCTCGAGTTGAAGGCTCCAAATTGCCAGAGCCTCAGCGCCTCAGACTTCAATATTCACATAGTTCAGAAGCTATCCTATCCAACCAGTTCGAGCATCGTCAATGCCCGGAATATCGAGCACCATCTACTTGTTCCAAAAGCCTATCTTGGAGAGCAGAGAAGTCTGAGAAGATCATGAGGGCATTGGTCGACATCTGACATCTGATTCCGCAGATCCGATCAACCAATGTTCTTTTAATTATGTATAATCTGAACTTCATCATTTACCTGTCTTTCGCAGAACTTTGATAGGTATTCCGAGACATAGACGTCCCTACCAAATTAGATACTATTATTAGTGAGTTGGACTGCCCCTCTTGATCAAAAGGGCGTCTAAACGCTGTATCAATTTGGTATCAACCCTAGCCCGTACTCCCAATGCACGACACTCTACATCAGCGACTTGGTTATAGACTCATGGTTGGGGGATTGAGATATCAGAGAATCATTGGATTCGTGTTTCGGTAGGTCAATTAATTTCTATAAATTTGCGTAACTTATCAAATGATTTTTTCCACAAAGCAGCAATACAGGTCGGGGGCTAACCGCCAATCATTTTTTTTTCAGTGACGAGGGAAAACCCTTGAGGTCTAAGGCCCTTATCTTAAAGTTCGATATAAGTAACTAATGGTACGCTCGGTTTCTCTACTGCGTTGCTGAAATTGAAATGACAATTTTCATAGATCCCATTTCAGTCGTTGCTCACATCACGCACTTATAGGCCCTGGGAGTTTCATTTGATTCGTGGTAAACGATCCTGTAGTCAGGAATGTTACAGGCAAATACTTGTACGATTTTCTTCCCCTTAGAAAGCCATTTTTCACTGGCCCACGCCTACGCGAGAGTACAAATCTCCCGCGACTCTTTTGCGTTCCTTCGAACCACGTTATTTTGACGGCTACGCTTTTAATTAATTATTCTCTGTTGTGACTCAGTTATAGTTCGCTTCTTTCTTTCTTTCACGATTGGCATACCTAAATTGTATTTCCTATCCTCTCAGGCCACGGAAGGGGGGTCGCAGGATGGGTTATCCTGCCTGTATAACGTCGGCTCCTGCCAATTGCTACAACTGTTTGCGGTCCGATCTGCCACTCTTTTTGCTCTCCTGTTGACGTGGGTGGTCTGCATTTGTCGGGGCACACCATGCGAGGGAAAGGTGTACATACGTAGGCACGCTGGATGTCGGTTTTTCTTTACTTCTGACTCAGATCTTGGAGATGTTGTCCATTGACGCAATTTCATGTATGTCTCTTCCTGCTGTATCATTCATTCCCTTAGTCCCTTCATACAAGTATCTAAAGTGCTCAACAAGCTGCATGATGCCGCACACAAAGCAGCAATTGCCATGACTTAGTTCAATCCTGTGATTGGATTCGATTCCTGACGTTGAGGCGAACATTTTTATCTGCACTTCAGTATCACAGCGTACAATTACTACTAGAATTGTACTGGAGGTTTATTCTTACTCTAGATCACAAAGTATGTTCCCTAACGAAACGATTTTTGGCTTCCCTCTTAATGAGATACGTGGCCATTTTATGATATTGATAACGTTGTAGACGTTCTCACCTAATTGTTGCTTCCCGAACTTGTCATTTGATCAATAACATGAAATCTCATTATTTTCGTTGAAAAGGTCATTACACGACAATTTACATAACGGAATCCCAAAAAGTGATTAATTAAACATAATATCACCACTATACTCCCACTCAGACTTCCTGCTTCATCGCCGCAAAGGTTGTGGTCGGCTTCCATTTGGCAGAGGTACGAGGGGTAGTCTCCTCGAACATGCGGTCGACTTGTTCAAGAGAGAGACCCTTCGTCTCTGGAACGAGGAAATAGGTATACACAAAGGCACAAGTACAAAGACTTCCCCAGACGAAGAAGACGTTCGATCGAAGGTTGCCTTGGTCTGAATTGACCATGTAAGGTGTAATGACGGCAATGACAGTGTTCCAGAGCCAATTGGAGGCGGTTGAGAGACCAACACCACGGGAACGGACAGGGATAGGGAAGATCTCGCCAATAACAACCCAAGCACCTGGTCCCCATGTGGAGGCGAAGAAGAAGATGAAGATGCAAATGAATGCGATCTGGGCGTTGACGGCGGCGATGTTATTGGCGATGGACTCTCCATCAACAAGGTGAGTGTGGTTGAAGCCGACGGTATCGCCGATAATGGCAACGAGGAATTGGCAGATGAGCATGCCTAGAGCACCCCAAAGGAGAAGAGGGCGACGACCGAACTTCTCGATGGTCCAGAAGGAGATAGGAGTCGAAAGAACGTTGATAAGAGTGAAGATGAGGGAGATGAGGAACGTGTTTTTGATAGCGCCCGTCGACTGAAGGAAGGGTGTCGAGTAGTAGAAGATGAAGTTGACTCCGGTCCACTGCTGCATCATCTGGAGGGAGGTGCCGAGAATAGTGCGACGGAGATTGCTCTTCGCCTCCCACAGACTGCCACTGAAGCAGCTCGCCCAGCTGGAGATGTAACTGTCGGTGGGGATGACTTTCTTCTCATACTCGTGGTTCGCGATGATCTCAGTCAGCTCCATCTCGATGTAATCGGAATCCCCGGGTTGACCACGTAGAGAGGATAACGCCGCACGAGCTTCCTCGTTCCTGCCATGCTTAACGAAAAAACGAGGCGACTCTGGGAGGAGGAAAAGGCCGATAGCCAAAATGAGACCCCATGCGAATTGGATGGCGATAGGGATACGGTAATTGCCAGTGTCCTGACGTTTTTGGGTGGCGTAAACGACGCAGGATGCAAGGAGGATGCCGATGGTAATGCAGAATTGATATCCTGAAACTAGCGCGCCACGAACCTTCTTCGGGCAGATTTCGGACATGTACATGATGATGGTGGCAGAGACGTGGCCGACACCGAAGCCGGCGATCAAGCGTCCCGCTACGATGAGACCCAACGCCTGATGGTTATCGTTGACGGTCGTGGCGGTTTGAATGATAACTCCAGCGATGTACACAAAGCAGCCGAGGATAATGGTGGTACGGCGGCCGTACCAATCGGCGAGATCTCCGGCCATGAGCGCACCTAGAGTGACAATGTATTGGGCACGGTTGAACTTGACAGGTGACCAACACACATACCAAAGAAAGTTCCACATGACAAAATAGAGACAATGAGGGATTGGTGAGGGCTGGACAGCGCTGTTTTGCCAGCACCTTCGACGGCTTCGATGAAGAGTTTAGAACCGCTGACACCGTTGATATAACCCGAGTCGTAGCCAAAGAAGATACCGCCAAATGTCGCGAAGGCGCACGTCATGTAGGCTTTCCAGGTGACGGGGGCTTCAATACGGTCCATGTCGGTGAGTACAACAACATTGTCCTTCTCGGTCGACATTGTGAGGCTAGTGTCGGGCCGCTGGAGTGACGAAGAGCTGGACAAGTGTGAGTAAGAGAATCAAAAAAGAGATTTGAGAAGAGCGTACTGTGAACGACTCAAGCACGAGGAAGAACCGAAGAAGAAAACGGATTCTTATGTAGTTTGGGGAACTCTTGGCTCCGTGGGGTGCGAAAATCACCATGTTCCCCATATACATCAGGTGTGCACATGGGCTCTGTTCCTGCTTCGGGTCATACGGTCACACACAGTAGCTCAGCATTCTGGATGGAACTTGGAAATCTAACTCGCGTATGTAATGATTGATCCAAGTTTATGGCACAGAAACCGGCTATGTAACGATTGATCCAATTGTATGACAGGGTCGGTGGTCACATATTCTACTTGACTTTATTCACCATGAGTTGTGAATTTTCATGGTTGGTGTGGAAAACTTCAAGGTATAACGTTCCAGTGTAACGACCTGTAAGATGATCAAGAAACTCGGCTACCAATTGTCAACACAGGGACTTTACGCTCTCCATTGCAAGTAAATCTTCTTCACTGGTTGACCACCTGTATCATTGCACTCCAACAGATTCCAATATGTATGCGCCTTGTTACCTAGACGCCTATACCCCATATATCTTCCGAAATGTATTCTCATGTGCAAGAATTTGATCGTGCCTGTCAGGTCTTGACAGGATCCATGTGCTTTCCAAGCTCCGCCGTAACCCAAGGCAATGTAAGCAAACCGAAGCCGAAGTTATTTTAGCTTTTATGCAGCCAGAAGCCCGATGAAAAAGGGCGCCTCAATTGATAGATCTTTTAACTGCATGATCCGGGCTTTCTTCTGCAATGATTCGAGAGACTTTGTCCATTGATTGCGCCACGGAACGGGTGGAGCCAAGGTGCGGTATACCCGTGACCTTACGCGTCACAGGAAAATATAGAACGTCGT
>JABCKO010023796.1:9098-57612 GCA_018855915.1 Tephrocybe sp. NHM501043
GGCTCCATCATCACCACCATTGCAGAATCTGAAAATAGAATTCGTGCTCTATCTATACCTCAGGAGCGAAAGCTGGTTAATTCTCTAGATGTTAAGTTTCTATAACTCATGCGTCGACACGACCTCGACGTTTGCTGTCAAAGAAATTTAGGTAGCCAATGTGGTAGAAAGTCTTTAAGGTGATATAATCGTGATCTTATTGATACATTGTAACATTTAATCAAAGGTCAATCTATATGATACCAACGCGTCTGGTTCAAGGTCAAACCAGTATCACCTGATATCAGGAGCTTTTATTTGCTCCAGTCAAATTTTTTCGATTTTATTGGTTGGGATAGGTTGTCAACGGAATGTCCGGTTTTGACTGATCTGAACCGAAATCAGCACACAGGTATTTCACTGGGGGCTGTTCCTAGCCTTTCGCACTTTTTCAATATAAATAAAAGTTACAAGAATTTCTTGTACCATGTGTTCCCCGGGCTCGAAGATTTCAATGGAAGCTCGTGATATATTCCCAGTTATGCCAAAACCTTTGCGATGGAACTCTGCCACCGGCGTATCGTTTTCATCATTGAGAACCAACTGGTCAAAACAAGATCATCATTGACTGTGGCACAAAGAGGTAAAGCAGAGAGAACAGCGTGCCTTGGGGCTAGACGCTCGCATGAGCCACTTGTACTCTCGGCCATCATGACCAGTGAATACGCGATGACTAGAAATTCATGATCAGGAGTCTTCCCGTATTCTTCAATAATGTATAAGTGTCTCACTGCCCATTAAGCCCCCATTCTTCCTTACGAAAGAGTTTCTTCGCTTCATACTGCTGGCCCCCAAAGTGTAGAACGGAAGGAGCAATCATGCCGCACTTGACATGCCCCAAATACTCAAACTTGTCTTGCATGGACACGATAGCAGTGTCATCTTCCTCTGAGATATCGTTCGGCACGACACACGTTATAATGGATGTTGGTGTCAATGCCCAAGTGTCTGTCTCCACTTTATACAGAGTTTGACCGTCCTCATTCGTGTAAGCTGCATTAAGGGGTAACCCAGACAGGTAGAGCTTCATGATAGAGATGTTGGTCTCCTTTAGGAACCACGGCCTATAGTATATATCGTTCGGAACCACTAGCTTGGACCTCCCACCTGATCATCCATCAACTCGACAATGTGTCCGTTCTGGTCCGAAACATTAGGGTACACTGTCACCCAGTGATAATGCTCGTGAAACAGGCTAATTTTTTATAGCATTCCTAGAAATTGAATGGGTCACTGAATCTGTTGTAAATCCTTTCAAGGGTGGGGAGTGTGAATGATGATTCTATTCAAGTGTTGTGATCGGAAAGTGCCGAACAACTCCTTCACCTTTCATCATATTCTGCGTCCATCAATTCCAGCAGTAACTTCGCAGTGACAGTATACGCTACCTGAGCACCAATGGACCTCAATATGAAAACGGCAGTGGATCCATCATCACCACCATCGCAGAATCTGAATAGAATCCGTGCTCTATCTACAACCCAGGAGCGAAAGCTGGTTGATTATCTAGACGAAAAGTTTCTACAACTCATGCGTGGTTACAAAAAGCGGTTGGTTAGCTCAGACTTCTTCTTAGATTACTCAGTGACGACTTTTCACGATTTCTGCAATTATTGCGATGCTTCAGTTCTGAGCCTACGACACATTTGCCAACTCTCCGTGATTATCTTGATGCAAGCCGTCAAATCCTATCCTTGATCATACAAATACCACCAATTGACCCCTCGACATCCCTTCGAACGGCTTATCTTCTACGTTTAACCAACGACACACTGAGTTCTATCATTGGTTATCCTCCAGAGCCCGAATCCTTGCCTGAAGCACTGGACTGGCTTGACGACCTTGATCAAGCATGGCTTGCCGTACTACAGGCCCAGGTATGGGATCCAGATACTGGGGCTGGTATAGACCTTTACATCCACGCGGTGGATGCGAGTATGGGAATGAAGTCATCACCCATGTCTCAGACAGAGCGCACGCGACTTCGAAGCTTAATCGTAGGAAGCTCTGCAAGTCTGGAGGAATGGCTCGAAAGTCAGAGAGAACGAGAAGGCGAGGATGTAGAGAATATGCTGCAAAGGCTGGGGTTACAGGCTGAATTCGATGAGTTGTTCTCCAGGACACTAGATTTTCTTGGGGGCTTGAATGGCATTGCGGTGGAGAGTGTTTAATTCGTAGCGCCAGGAGAATTCCCTCTGTTGTTCAGGATCAAATTCTTTGTGAACTTCTTCGATGATATGTACATACTGCCACATGCATACCAGATTTACTATGGCAGTTCAGCGTTTCACTAATCAGCATCTGAATGTGTCTGGCTGTTTGAACACCTTCGTCGACAATGTTCAAGCTTGTCATCGCAAATTAAACGGATGTGCTGAGGGTGGGGGTGCCCTGATCCTGTCCTTTGAATCCTGTGAGGTTATGTAACTGAATTCGATTCCTCGGTCAGATAGCATCTTCGAATTCTTTGACTATTACCACAATACAACAATGGAAAAAAGAGCCACACTCCCCCCGGTAGCCCCCAGGAGTCAAGAGAATGGAATGATAAGAAAGGGTGAGAGTACTAGCAAAGTACAATGCCGCCTACTATCTATGACATGGCTTTCTCATTATCCAACGGTGACGACTTGTGAAACAAGCGTCCTGAGGGTTTCTACAATTGTTTCAGGAATCGGAATCCGTATGTCCAATCGCTTAAGTGGGCCACTTGAACATTGATGCCTGCTTAAAGCAAGGGAAAGTATGGACTTTGACCCATCGGGATCTAAGGCAGCATCTGGTCCACCGGGTGGTGTCGCCGATGGGGGAAGATATGAACCAGGCGCCAAAGCTCGGGGAGGGTTGTAATGACTTGGTTCGCGGTCATTAGGGCCCACGCGGAGAGTGTCAACGTTGAGACGGTTGAAAAAATCAACGATGAAGGGGGTGGGTAGGAAGGAGAGGATGGACTTGTTGATTTCAAGTGACGTGAACTTTGAGAGGTCGAGGACGTTTGATAGGCCAGCAAGATAGGACGACGGAAGCTGCTCATCTTGAGTCTTAAGGCGAGCGCTTCCAGGGGAGTCATACGCATCCAATTCGGAAGGGCGCAGCAACCTGATGTTGTCACCTTCTATGAATATACGAGTATTCTCTTGATCACCGGGGGCGCTCTTTGAAAAGGTTCGGAAATCTAAGAAGACGCGGGCATTTGGTGGGATTGAAATCAGGGGAAGAACACCGAATACCACTGATTCCACCTCTTCAATGTAAAAAATGCGCAGTCGAGGCAGTGCAACGGGAAGAACAGGCGTTGCAGGCGTCTCGGTCATATGTACTCTGTCCAATGACAGATGCTCAAGACGTGGAGAGGCTTTGAGTAGCGTATGTAGAAGTTGAGCCGAAGGTGAGTACCGGTAACCAACTCCACGAATTTCGAGAACAGTCATGTCTGTGAGTCTTGAAATCCACTCCACAGCAACGCCTCGTAGTTCCAGACGCTCAATTCGTGGAGAGTATGGCGCTTTCGAAACGACGGGGTTATTACCAAGACGATCGAGATAGCCGAGATGGTTGAGCGACACGCTCGCGAGATTGGGGAAATCGTCCCCGATCTTGCTGAATAGATTTCCGAGCTCGTACTCGCGCCGGAACGAGATGTCAAAAGATCGGACCCTATTCGCATGAGGTTGCAAGTCTGTGCCACGGACTTTGATCATCCGGGTGTCTGCTGCACAGACAACATCCAAAAAAGCGCCCTCGGAACGGGCGAGCAACTCTTTCGCCATCTTAGGGCTGCCAACTTCGATCCGCCCCCAAATCCAAGGATTGTCGAGCGTGATAAGGCGCCACTGTTGGCACACTTGGGAAATAGCTAGTCGATTTGGTCGCTCGCCGCGGGTGAGAGGCAGCGCTGCGCAGATCTGGAATATTTCTTCGAGTATTTCTGGAGGAATGTAGACGATGAGGGATGGACCATCTGGAAAGCGGACTTTTGCCAAGGCTTCTGAGAGAATTATTTCAGCAGCATTGTTCATGTGCTGCTTTGTAGACATTGTCGAGGAGCAAAGATGTCGAGTTCTTCTTCAAGTCGACTGAGTCAAGTAAAGTCGATGGAATTGGAAGAATTGACTAACCCTGAACTTGAGATGAATGGCGTTTGGCGACGGTAAGTTTACAGGCCTCTGACTTAAGAGTCTAAGGATGTGATTGATGTCAGCCCAACGTCCAGGAGGGAGCTATAAGAACCATCGACCTCATAGATTGTTGTCACAGCCATCAACCGTTGTCAAGTGATTATCCTCAGGGGGTGGCTGAAGAAAGTGAGTGTCATTTATGATCGGTTAGATCTATGACATACGAAAGATTATCTCTGGCTTATCTCCCGAACAGTCTGAATCATTTGCAAGTGCTGACATCCGAGGGCAATTTCAGTAGGATTCGACAGGCCCCCCAGTTTCCAACAAGTTGTTATATTTTTCTCTGCCTCAACAGAATTCGCGACGTTTGGATAAGCTCACGGATGCATTTTTACCCTTTGAGGAAATATCGACATCCGCCGTTGTGGCTGTTTCGGTCGTCTCATAAACATGTCTGAATTTAGCCATAGACGAGTGAATTACAATCCGCGTACACGGAAAGTTTCACGTAGTACTCCCAGGTACTTGTTAAATACTGAACAGGAAGGCTCGCCACTGTCCACAAAAAGGGAGGCATGCACCAGGCAAAAAATATTTGTGACTAGCCAAATATGAGGGACCGTGCACGAGTCTCGCTTGTGCTGATGCAAAGGAGAGGACTTGGGTCCAAAAATGTAAGGGGTGGTGGTACAGGTATGGAGTTAGCGGAAGAAGTTGTTGGATCATAGAGTTATTAGCGCCAATAGACAGAAGTCAGAGGTGTTATGGATGAGCAAATGCCTTCCCGACTGGTGCTTCATACTGATAATATGTACCGTACACGGCGGTGCCTGCGCGGCCACGAAACCCGTACCGCTGCCTTAGGCTCTGTCTGGGGAGGATGGACAGAAGCTTCTAAAGGTAGTGTACGATTAAGCGTGATTTCGCGCGAAACCCACTCCCCAGGGGCAGGGTGAGCTGTTCGTTTGCGGAGGAAGGCCGGGAAACGGTCAACACGTCCAAGATTCCCATCATGCAAGGGATAGATGGCTCTAGAATGCAGCTTGGATCGGATGACGGCTGGATGGCGGAGATATGAGCGACCGAGGAGGCTGCGCGGGGCAGCACTTGGCGCTTTCATCTCGAAAGCAGTGGGAAGGGCAGCGATGCAGGATAATAGAGTGAAAAACACGCTGGCGAGGATGGCGAAAAGAGTCGTGGTGTGCATGGCTAGTGTGAGTTGGTCAAAAAGAGTGAATCCCGGCGGTTCTAAAGGTATTTCGTGGTTTCCAACCACGATAAAGGGCCTCAAGCGCAAAATTTCACCTAGAAGCTGGGCGGTGAAAGGCAGGAGACAAGGCAGCGCCTGTTACGCCGGCGGTTGCTTTTATTTGGTCGAGAGGTACGGGAAGTTAGACGGGCAAAGACAGGAAAGACGCATCCTTTGTCCCCATTTGGCTGATTGTCCAGATGTTCCCAACTTCCAGCGCGACATGGATGGATACGAACTCTATCATAGAATATTAAGCCGGCAATAAGCGAGGTTCCTATGTAATAAGTCTAAACTGTACAGTACGCGAATTAGTTGGAAATACACACATACGAGAACCCTCTATAATCCAGTCAATCATACTGCAGCGCGCAGTGGTTTATTTGCCGCTTGCGTCGCTTCCTCGCCCAACTGGCTGATGCCCTTCCTAGTTGAAGTCCCGAAGTATGGTTTGTAGGCAACATCTCGACCCCTCTCCTTCCTCTGCGATTCCAACTGCTCCCGCCAATCTTGCTGTCGCCGGAATCCGGGCTGGGACTGGGTCAAAGCCTGAAGTGACCAGTCCAATGCCTTCTCCGCGCGGTCCTTCAGCACGGCAACTTCTTCATAGCAGTTCCACGACAGCGGCCGGCGGTAGGACATCCAGATGTAAAGGACGGCCGCCTTGTGTAGCGACTCGATGTGAGATATCGCCGTTGTGTGCACTTCGTGGATTTTGTTCCGCATACGGGACTCGATCAGCTCTAGGGTTGCCACCAGTGGTGAACCTTCAAGTTCTTCCCACAAATTGACGACGAATTTTGTCTTGTATGCTTTCACGAACTTTGTGATGAGCTCCATGCCGTCGATGTCACTGTGAGGGATGGGCGCATTGATGCATAATTGACGGTCGGTGATGGGGAGATTGAACGCGTCTTTATCGATAAATTCACATAACTTATCGTTCCTAGACTTTGCGATGTGCTCCTGGCGAATATGTGCGGGCATCATTGAGATGTACTGATGCGCATCAAGGATGGTCTTTGTCGGAGCGTCTGAGGGGAGCGCCAGATAGAACTCCATGAATGATGACTTGGTCATCCCCACACGTGCACTTGAGAGGGGGACGGGAGGTGCATCGAGGGCCTTCTGGATGTGAGGAATGTCTTTCGGCAAGAAAGCGGTGACACTGCCGCCCGGATTACTACTGCCATGGAGTCCATACCGACCCGCACGACCCGCAATTTGCTTCGTCTGTGAGAAGGAAAGAGGGACATCCCGCACGCCGTTGAATTTGGATGTAGATTCGAAGATAATCCGTCCAATTTTCCTGAGATAGAAATGAGTGAGCAACGACCAGCCTCTAAACCGTGGGGATAAACGTACAGGTTGAGCCCCATACCTATCGCATCACTGCCAATCATGATGTCAAAACCACTGTTGGGGTCATTGAAAAGTGCAGCTTGTTCACTCCGGATTTCAGGCGGGAGACGCCCGTATACGATGGCACAACGGAAGGGTGTGGTGGTCTCGATCCTGCGCTTGATCCCATAGACGTTGCTCCGGCTAAATGTCACAATACAATCTCCTTTCTTCACTTGAGACAGATCCCCCCCTAAGGTATTCTCCTCTAGACGAAGCGGCGAGAGACGCTGGTAGCGTTTGACAATGATCTCGTCGCCGGTGTCCTTGAGTAGCTCCTGAACGAGAGATACGGCAGTTTCCTCGCCACATAGGTGAAGCTCCTTTGCACATGTTCCTAGCACTGCTGCCGTCCACGCTGAACCGCGACTTTCGTCGGCGATCATCTGTATCTCGTCGATGACAGCGACGTCGTAGTGAACGAACGGCTTCATCATCTCCACTGTGCATGACAAAAGCGTCGCATTGTCTTCTACAATCCTCTGCTCCTCGCCAGTAATCATGTTGCACGCCCTGACGTACTTGGGATTGCCACGCTTGGGGGCGGGGCGCATATCGACCGCGGTGTCGGTGTCGGTGTCCAGCGTTAATGATTTTGCAGGCTCTTCTTTCATTCCGAGTGGGACAATTTGCCCGGTATTCAGACGCTCCCAGATCTCATGTGCAAGTAGTCGTAGAGGGCCAGCGTATGCACCCTGCGGTGCCGCTGCGAGTGCCCGCAACGCATTGTGAGTCTTTCCACTGTTCGTAGGCCCTACATGCATAATGACTTTGCGCCGCATGGCCCTAGCACTAGGAAAATCTTCGGCGGGGAAGTGGCGTGCACCAGCTTGTGCCAGTGCCTGGATTTTTTTGATAGTGAGCGGCTGTACGCCAACGGAATGGAGGAGAGCAGATTGAGCAGGCTCTGCAGCCCAAACGAAGATGATGGTGGTATATATGACGTCAACCGCGTGTATAGGGTCCCCTTCGCGAGTATGAAGCGCGAAGCGATCCAGGATGTATTTTTCGTGACCTTCGGGAGTTGAGAGCTGGCCGCTCTTGACTGCAGTGACGAAGGCTTTGACGAGAGGAGTAATCTCATATTCAGGGAGCCCAAAGGAAACGAGACGTGTAAGAAGCTGAGGGCTCTTGGACCATTGCTCGACTTCTGCCTCGAAAAACGGTGGAATGTTATTTGGATCGACTGGTGGAAGCTTGTAGTAGCTCTGCCCATCAGACTTTGTTTTCCGAGTGTGTGACCATAGCGCCGAGAACTTTTCGCGCTTGGAAACGTCCAGTCTGGGTGAAGGGGTCCTAAAATGCTCGAAAGGCTTGTTGTATGGCTCCTGGACCTGCTTGCTTTTCCTCTTTTTAGAGAAACCACTACGATGGCGGCGGAACGAGAGGCTTGCCAAAGTCAACCATGACTTTGGTTGAGAGTTAAATAGCGGATTGTGGACTATGGGCAACAGCGGACGCATGCCGCATGAAGGATTTAGACATGGGGACTTGCCAAAATTTCGACACATATTTGTCTCTGTTTCTCATCAGCGGTGACGGCGTCAACTTTTTGCTGAAACTCATTGCTGACGGCAACGACCACCAAGCCTCTTCGCCAACATGGCAGCCATTGGCGTTAGACCCTCACAACTAAAGGCGCTCACGCGTCTGCGTTGCGCCATCTTTCAAACATCATATAACCCAACCAGCATGAGGACTGGAGCCAAATATCTCCGGGCGCGCCTTCGTGGACCCTCAATGGTCAACTACTACCCGCCTGTCATCAACATTGCGCAGTTGGCACGGCAATATCCTGAGCTGGAGCTTGTAGACGAGGATGAGGAGCAGAGGTTGCAGGACGTGGAGGACAGGAAGAAGAGGGGAAAGGGTGCCCCGAAGAAGGCAAAGTCGAAGGGTATGCCGCATGCGTCTCTTGTTCTGCGGCATCGCTCTAAAAATTTGCCATTGCAATACAGCCGACAGCAGAAGAAACCAGAGAAAGCGATAGCAGGCCGCCTTGCCCCGATAATGTATCCATTTACCAGCATAATAGTCTCTTCTATTCCATTCTCCATTGCATTCCAGACGACCTGCTACTCTCTGAGTGACATTATGATTTCAGCACCAGGATAAACGCAATTGCATCCGCCTCCGAGAACCGACGTAATTTGTTGCAACGCGAACAACTTCTACGCCTAACAGGCTGAATCAAAGAATTGTTCTAAGTCCTCTCCATCGAGGATAGAACCTAGCATGTTCAATTATTGCATCGCTCGCTTCGGCTTATCCAAACATGCTGCGTTTGATCTTGAATCTCAAAGCAGGAAGTGCCCTCGTATGACGTCGTAAGCGGTCTATAGCCGTTATCATTTCCTACAAGGAAATTGTTCGACTATTTCTTGTCTATGGCGAACTTCTCCTCGGCAAAGGCTCGTCTGGACACCTCAATTGCTCGCGAATTCTGGAAGTGAACTACAGTGGTACGATTTGGGCCTTCTTTCGCCAAGAAATTCAACCTCACAGCGGAAGGTTCAATACCGAGTATGAAATACGACTCGAGGTTACAGACAAGAGCGCAGTCTCGAATTTGGGCACAAGTCGTTGTTGATTTACACATCCCTGGCATTATTGACGTTTTAACGTTTTGCTCGTAATAGGACATATTTTGTAAGTGTTTGTATATAAGGGCACAAGGAATGAAGTTGTCGAACTATCCAAAAAATCCTACACATTATGGACATTTATATCGCAGGCCCGTTCATTCTCTCGCTTGCTATGCTACTCATAATTCCGAAAATTCAAACACTCATTCAACCCCGCCTCCATCGTCAGACAACTTTTTTTACATCCCGCGAACCCACCGCCGCATCGTGTATCGTCGGCTGCACGATGCGGCGGTGGGTTCGCGAGATACTAACCCTCATTCCCTCCACCTCCACCATCGCACGCAGACTTATTCGTGCCATGATTCACGCGGTACTTCTCAGCGCTACCCACAACATTGGTGCCGATCAGCCCCATATTATCAACCTCAGAAATTGGACCCTAACCACCATATATATCCTCATGACATCTCAGTCCACTACAATTTCGACGCCGTCCTTGACGACCACCGACGCCACAAACGACACACCCGACCCTTACAATTGGACCATCAGTTTGGATGAGGAGTGCAATATGCAGGGCATTCAACCCCCAGAGCGAACCTACTCACCCCCTCGACACGCGGCATCGCACCAGCTGTCACCCAACATGATTCAAGGGCAGGGGGTCCTTGCGTTGCCGAGAAGCTTAAGGTCTCACACGATTCCTTAGACCTTGGCACTCAGTGATGGAAGGGTGGCGAATAGAGGCTATCAACTAGGGAAGAAATGTGGGAGGGAGTATCCGGAGAAGATGTAGAACAATATTTTGGAATTCTTCTTATAGCCCATTTTGTAGTACGCCAAGGTAGGCTCAGTAGCACAGCAATGCTCTTGCCTTGGTCTGAAAATCAAGATGAATCAGGGACTGAAGGGTACAGGGTAACCTCAGATTGAGTGATATCGCTGGCTTTGAAGCCTAGATTCGAGAACCATTAGGTTCAGAGGATGGATGTACTGAGCTACGAGCTGTGAGAAATAGTTCCTTTGCGGGCATCCATTGGAATACTGGGCCGAGGATCGAACGTTCAAAAGACCAGTCGACCCGATATTTTTCGTTGATTATCTTTCCAGCACTGGCGTTCTGACGATGATGCAATAGAATGAAGGAAGTAAATATCAGAAGAGCTGCGACTCATCATGAAAACGTGAAACTGTTGCAAATGACGGCAAGGCGTGACCTTCATGAACATTGCGACAGAGACATTGTAGGCCTTGGTTTCATACTGTCCATACTTGCCCTGAGGAATATGTTTCATCTGCTCACTAGGTCAACGAAAGACCGTGACAGACCCACGAAACTTTCTGTCGTGTCGGAATGTACCGAATCTAACAGCGTACCATGTGACATTCAGAATCAGATCTCTTCAATCTGAACGTCCAACTCGTCTGAACAAACTGGCCTCCTAGTGCCTACAATTTGGTTAGGCAACCTAAAATTTCTGAGCTTGACTTGTGCAAATTTCTTAGGCACTCGGCGCAAATTCTGTGGCAAATGGATGCCGTTTAAGCTTCGACCTTCAGGCTTTCCGGCGTCTTTGGCAGTGGACATAGCGTGGTGCGCAGCTCAAGCTCATGCGATGTGCAATAGCTCACTTCGAATTCTTGCTGTGAACTCATCTAAGATTGCCATTCATTGACCGGTTTCACTGAGCTCGACGGGCTGACCAGACTGATAACTTTCTCAGTTAACAAGCGGCGCTATGTTCTATGACGCCAAGTCCAACTATATGCAAGGAGATGTAGATGCTGTTCTGGTAACTTGAGGCTAACAAATACATCCTCATCATTTGTAGACATATTTCTGGGGAAGGTTTGATGAATGTGCCCTCTGCCCTTCGCATTGTTGTGGGCGGATGCTTCGATTCTTATCAAAGGTGTGGACATTCTTCGATGCCACGACCTGACAGAGGTCTCGTACCCGACTTGGTTCCGAATTCCCGGCGTCCACGAAGCCCTATCGACATCAGCTCGAACACTATAACGTCTTTTCGAACCAGGCGATGCTTATCTCGTACTATGTTTTAGAGCTGATGGGCCAACGTGTGTGCGTGTGACTGGCCAGACTTATTCACCATCAAAGGACATTTATGTCCCCTGTGTCGTACGTTGAGACTTTGAATGTCACTTCCAGTGAGTGTGGTCTATCTAGCACTTTTTTTTATAGAGAATCACCTTCCAGTATTGACTACAAACGTTCCGCGTACGATTCGAAGAGTCGGAGGTAGTAAAACTAATACTTTGAATATCCCATAGTTAATGTTAACATGCAGGCAGCCTCATGTATGACTCAAAGAATCAAGCATCAGTATCCGACCGCAAATCTACAGTGAAGAATAGGCTTGCAGTAGCCCGAGCCCAAGAGAGCCGAATTCTGAATTCTTTACCTCCGATGAGCCACGTCATTTCAAAATCGCTATCGACGTCCCTTTCCAGGCCTTATGTTACGTTAGGCTTTGGAATCAACTCATCGTGTGCATACATCTTCATCTACACTCTGTCGCGATATATGATCTTGATGGCGCGTATAAAAAAGAGAACTTCAATGTATCTTGATATCATCCAACCAAGTTATTCAGTCGGCAATTAGGGCCGAGGCCCCATACTGAGAAACTTGCTCGACAAGGGCGATGCTACTAGGTGTGGGGGCACTCTAGAAGGTTTAATTTGATGGTCCGTCGTTCCTTGACTCGTACGATCTGAGCTAATTTCTACTCATAGTAGGCCTCCTCTCTGCGATCATTGGGTTTTGAGTTTATTTTGCTGTATGTATTGGCAACTGCATCTAGGAGCCCTGCAGCGCCCTGGCACATTGTGATACAGTGTGAAGCTTCAACAATTGTAAGTTTAGGGTCCTGCTGGATATGGCGGGGGCCACCAAGTTCAGACTGGTATCATTATAATTTGTAGAGACATTCAAATGTCAATTTTTTATTTTCGACGATGCTAGTATATAAAGGCAGCGTAAGAGTATGGTTGCTTCATCCACAAAGAAACTATACGACATGAATTTCTACACTATATGGTTCTTCTCTTTCATGTTTGCTCTCATAGTCATACTCAAAACATTATATCCATTCATTCACCACAATCTTCATTGTGGTATCCCAACCACAGTCGCCATTGCGAAAGTCGCCCGGAGCGCAGCCGCCATCATCCATCAGCTTCTTCGCAATTCTTCATCAATTACCGCCAATGAATTACTGGCCTATGCGCGTGATATCATGCGCATTGTCATCTATGCAGGATTCCAGAGCACCGCCAGTGCCTACACTGGTCAAGAATATCATATCAATTTAAAGAATTGGGCACTCACGACATTTTTCACATCGATATATATCCTCGTCACAACCCCTTCCATCGCAGCAATTCTTTACAACTTGCTTCTGCCTATGGCGCCGATTTCGCCGCCTATTTCTATCACTGTTCCTGACAGTGACGCACTACGCCTGGATGAGCTTCTCAGCTCGCCCGTCGCCAACATCCAGGACGTTGAAATTCAGCAATTGCCGGCTACACACCTTCGGCCTTTGCGGTCGGTTTCTATGCCAGTTTTCTGCACACCCGACCTTGAGCAAGGTATCCACCAAGCATATAGACCGCCAAAGCGCGGCCATTCTGGGCCAATTTAGTTTGAGTAATAAGTGCCAGCACCCTTCCACTAGCATCGCCAGCATGCCATGGACGAACAAGGAGTATAGGAAGAGAGAGAGAAGATGTTTTGATATCAAACACCTTTGAAATTATGGCACTTACTTACAAATCAATACACATCTTATTGCTGCTTTCGCAACTTCTGCTTTCAGTCACAATCATTGGAATCACTGGACAGTGATTACAGTGTTGTAAAGTGCACCACGATGAGCCAAGTGCGGTAGGGTGTAGTAGGCAGTACACTGCCAGTAGTACGAAGATCCAATTAATATCTTGCACAAACCAAACACAAAACTCGGGGGAACAAAAAGTTAACCACATATCGAATCGACAACATCATAACACTGTTTCTTCCGTATGAAGGGTTGAAGTGGTACTGCCACAATCAAGTAAAACGTATCAAATGGGAGCAAGGTTCAAATATACAGGAAACCTGAGAAATGTATGAACTACCGGCTCTACTCCTCCAAGGGCGAACCAAGATGAAGCGATGACGAGAACGTCGAGCACTGAGATGTCCAAGGAGCTTCATATACGCGCTACTATGGCACAAACCAGCCGTAGAGAAAAATAGGCGTGGTCTGCAATTTGACTTGAGCGCGAGGAAGAAAAAAGGTGTGGGAACTTTTTTTTGGAACTTTATACTATTTTTTCACGTGATTCTCATGGCACAACCATGGTAACGTTGCAGTTTGGTAAAATACGACGACCTACGACCAGGGAGCTCCGCCTCGGCGACTACCAAAGGCAATATAACTCTCTCGTGCATGACATACCAAGTGACTCTGGTGAAACTTACCCTTTGTCGATTGCTTTACCACTGCCAACCATCATCATCAAGTTCAATTTGCCAGTCAATCTTCGAGATTTCTTTCAAATAGACTGGAATTGATTTCATAATAATGTTCCAATATCCATATAAATGGATATCTGTCTTTTTCTGCTGCTTCTTTGCCAGAAAGGTAATCGTGATATAGAACTGAATACTCAGGCAATATCGACCACCCGTACATGCTATGAGCTCCTCTCGATATTTTCTCATAATATTAAGTTCCAAGGTCTGGCTTTCTCCGTCTGGGTGGCTCTGATATTCTCCAACATCGAATGACGTGGATCTGTAACGTCAAAATTTTCGTGCGACCTTGGTGCGAGGATTTCTACATTGAAAAAATTGCTGCTATTAATTACGAGCTGTTTCATCGAAGCATGTACGATGCATGGCCTAAACTGTGCAAATCTTAATGCCACGAGCCTTGAATTCGATCATAGGAACTTGAGGGTGATGCCGAGAAATAGGCCCGGAGCTCCGCTGGCAGGCGCTTGTTTTGTTTCCACAAAAGTGTGTATTCTCGTAATTTGCGGATGGTCCCAATCGAATTTATGACAAAACGGCTATATTATGCTTTTATCCGGTGTCAGCTGGACCAGATATGCTCTTCGAAGGTTTCCGGCGCCTAGTCTGCTTTGTGAATTTGGGAACTCGTATACTTCCTTCTGTCGTATCAAAATATCAACAGTGGCAATTAATGTGAGGAATATGGTTTGGATCGGCTTATTAAGCTCCTTTGTAGTTTAAAAGCACCCCAGCAGCACCCCCTCGTCATGGATATCTCCAGCATAGCGACCGTGGTATTGGCCTTCGCCTTTGCCGTTTTTCTTTCAAAGAAGTATCGATCAATATTCTACCAAAGGACTCCCGCTCTTTCCACATTGCAACGCCTGTTGGACCCGCCGAATGCAAGCAGCCGCGATCTCTTGGTATCCCGTGCTCTACCAAATACACGCTTGATCAGGGCTTTCGCTTTGACGAACACTTTCGTATCTCCCGAACCTACCATTCACGCGTCATTTGTCGGCCGCGCAAAGTCGCTTCTCAAATCAGCTAATGAGCGTGGATGGACTTACTTCCAATCTGTTGCCATCGATGCAGTGGAGGAAGCTTTACCCAGAGACCATCAGATGAGTTTCGATCTTTTTGTGCAAGATGTGACCATGCGTATCGTGCTTGTTACACTCTTGGGCGTCGATGGAGAATTCGACACAGACGACATCCATGTGGTTTCTGCGCTTATCACACGGCTCTGGTCCCTCTCGAAAAAGCCCGACCCAATCCCTGCCGAATTCCTTCCTAAGCTCAACTATCATCTACGCCGTCTTATCCCGGATAAGGATACATACCCGAATCCTCTCGACTTTGTCATACCAGTATGGGAAACATTGTGGCGTGTAGTCGCCACCATAGTCGCCTACGCACATAACTCCACAGATTCCAAGCGTATATTTTTAAACCTCCATGCAACCCCTACAATCTCCCAATTTCGATGCATTGATGATTTTCAACCTTCCGTAGAATGGTTCGTGATGGAAGCCATGCGTCTTCATCCTCCCTCAAAGCACATTGCTCGTGCCACGTTGTCCCATCCCTTCACAATTTCTTCACTTCCATGCCTCGATAGGCTCATCACCAGGTTATTCCGGACCCGTATTTACCATGAATGCGCCGATATTGGCAGCATTTTAAGGTCCTCATGCATTTGGGGGCCAGATGCAGACGTATTCGAACCATTACGCTTCCATTCCGACCGAATGACGCATGAACAGGAGATAATAAAGTCGCTTCCCTTCGGCTACGGGCGATATAAATGTGTTGCAACAGCGTGGGCACCCATGGCCGCTGGTGTCGTATCAGCAGCAATTCTGGGTCGGCTCCAATCAGAGTATTATCTTATCCCAGGAGAGTCCTTTGGAGGGAGAGAGGGATGGATGGGATGGGCAGTCGCCAAGGTAGCTTTATGACTGCACCTTAAACCCTTAGTTAATTCTTCCTCTTCATTTTTCTTTCGAGATCTACGAGTGGGAAACTGGAGGATATCAATGGTTCATCAAAAGTTCCAGAGCCATTTCTCTATAGTACTAGACGCAGTAGAACACGAAGTGATCACGCTGAGTTCTCCGGTGCACAGCACAGCTAAAGTCATAATAAAAAGCTTTCAAGAAAAGAAGTAGGGAGTAAGTGCAACAACTGTGTAATTTATACTTAACCTTTGATCAGCGCTTCGTATACATAGCCCCAATAGTAATCATTTCACAAGCGAGGGTTGGGGGAAAAAACAGAAGAATTTCAAAGCGCTTCAGCGTGCATCGCAGTGGTGAGGTTTTGTCAGTCAGCGTCCGAGATTCGCTTCCAAAGGTAAGATTTTGATGCCCCCATCTCCATTACCTTCGGCTCTTGTCTAGAAAGTTCGCGAGACAATGTAACACTGGAATAAGGATTACGACGAAATTACAATTACCATTCAGAATTGCAGGATCTCACGTCAGGACCCTTTCCATCCATGCCCCCAGGAAGCAAAGGGGCTGTATTATCTGCGACGTGTATACAAGCCGGGCAGCTGGACGGATTAGACAAGCAGATCCATCGCTTTTAACACTATAGCAGCAGAACATCACAGCTGAGCTCCACAACTAGTATCGATCAATCCACTTACATTCAAAAAGTTGTCCTTTGTCTTCACAATGCCTACTGTCTCTGGATGCATCGAGTCAACTCGGCTCGTTGGTTATTCCTGATGCCCTGCTAAATTTCTCACTGCTGTTGGAGGACCTGAAGAATGAGAAGGTGGAGATAATCAATGTCCCGTTCTCTGGTACCGTCGGCAACGACAACATCGACTCCCACTGTCAATGCGCAGGTCACTGTGGCCCTTGCGTCCCCCAGTGATAAGGCGTACTCCATCGACGTTCTTTCTCATTATGGGCAAAGAGGAGAGTGTGTATGCCTCTGTTCAGAAGAACATCTGGAACCTGAATTACACTTTTTGTTTGCATGAACTACCGACAAGGCCAAGGAGGAAGCTGAAAGTTGCCGCAGTAGCAGTGAGTGCCTGGGCATCATGATCGATCATTAACAGACACAAAGCCCCGTTTTGAAATTGTCTTGCATTATTATTCTATCTTGTTATGATATCAATAGGTCTATAACGAGTTGGAGCTTGTGTCAACCAAGGTTGCGTAACATACTTACAAGCGATACCTGTGCCATCATCGGCGCAACCCCAACCGCTCCCTAACGGCTTGCATCGTTATCTCCGAGCGCTCATTCGCCTTCTCTGCCCCACTCCGCGCGACTTCGTCCAAATACTTTGTCTCGTGGCGTATTTTCTCAAACTCTGCCCTCGGACCTTTGACCATCTCCTCCACTGCCTCTGCCACATCGCCCTTGAGATGTCCATGGCCTTTGCCAATGTACCTCTGTGCCACCAGTTCGACGTCCTCGTCCGTGCACGCTGCAAGGATAGTGAGCAAATTCGACGTCCCCGGGCGCGCCATGGGATCGTACGTGATCCCTGCGATGGAGTCGGTCACGGCTGAGCGAAGCTTAGCTTTTATTTGCGCAGTGGTGTCGGTGAGAAGGATGCGTGAATTGACATCGGGTGAAGATTTCGACATTTTGGAGGTCGGGTCGCGGAGGGAGAGGATCCGTCGTGAGGGGGCTAAAGAGTAGGTTAGTGGTGAATTTTATGGGTTGTAGAGGTGAGCGTACTATTTAATTGAATTGGGAGGGAGAATAAAGAGCCCGTGGAAGGGAAGGTGCGATTAAAAATGTCTGCCAAATCCCGACAGAGTTCCAGGTGCTGAGTTTGATCCTCTCCAACGGGGACATGAGTTGCCCTGTGGTTTCGTAAGCTTCGTGTACCGATCTGATGTCATGATACGTACCTATACACCAGGATGTCGGCTGCTTGAAGAACAGGATAAGTAAAGAGGCCTGCGTTCAGCAAGGATTCGTCGACTTCAGATTCGTCGTTTGCATTGCGTGATGTCGCTAATCTAGACTACCAAATAATTTAGTACGATTCACGGCTTGCGCATAATTTTATAAACCTTCCAAGTAGTCATTCGCCGTAACTTGCCCACAGGTGTAATGCAGTTCAAAATCCACGCAAGTTCCGTGTGTGCACGATTCTGTCTGACACGTAAGAGCCGACATATATAGACATTAGGATACGCACATGGTCCTGGTGGAATAATATCGAGCGCTTAGGGTCCAAACCAATTGCTAACAGAGTTGCCAACAAGTCCCTCCGCGAAGCCGCCAGCGCATCAGGGTCTTGTGGCAGAGTCAAAGCATGCCATCCTACTATTGAAAATAGTAGTTCATCTTCAGGTTTTGCTATTTTTTGTAGCTTTACCCAGTTGGTCAGAGCTCCCAAATAGTTGCCTAGCTAGCCAATCTTGTCAGAAATTTTCGGTATGGAAATCATGGCAACTTACATGAGGAACCCCAGTCGGTTGAATACCAGAGAATATTACACGTCCTGGTATGCCAGATTTCGAAGAAGAGCTGAATGCTCGACGCGTCGCGGCTGAGAAGATGGTGGAACAGAACATAAAAATAAGCACAGCCACATTGATTGCCCTCAAACCTCTTCCTTGTTCTGATTTCCAGGTTTTTGGGGAAGCCCATCGTGTCGTGCGCTGTGCAGCATCATGGACGCCATTATTGTCGATATCCCTGAGGAAGTATTGCCCGGAGCTGGTTTTGACTTCAAGGATGTGACGGACGTCTTTCAAGAAGCGGCGGCTGGTGCGTCACCTCGACAGCTTGAACCTGTCATTGAGGCCATGAACCATTTATACAGATATGGAACCGGGTTCGTTTGTATTTATGGATGATCTAACGCTCTATGATGCAATGGGCGCGTTTGAGGTGAGCTGCAGTCAATCTAGAGACCAGGCGGAAACTCAATATCTGAAGATTGGCGAACCGCGTCTTGACAGTGGATTAATATCAGAGAATAACGCTGCACCTCCCTTTAATCCCACGGCGCCTCTATTGCCCCAGGAGATCTGCTGGATCATGGATAGAGCACTTACTTACGAGGTGAGCACTTTCCTCACATGAACCATAATAACAGAACTAATGATGCATCCGAAGATGGAATGGCATTCTGGAAATCCACTTTGTCACTCAGTATTCACGCTACTCTATATACATGCCATGGCTGCGATTGACCCCGAATATGTGACCCAGCAAGAAATGGCGTCATTTGATTCTTCACGTCCCCCAGAACTCGTCTTTCAAATTCTAAGGTCGTGGGTTATGGGATTACTGAAATGTTGTGATTTGTCATGGCGAGAATTATCAAAAGGAGGTGTGCAGGATGTTCGTATCCACTCTTTCTCGTGGTCTTTCTTCCGATTGATCTCGAATCATTGCAGACGGAAGATTGGCAGGGAGACAAGTGTGACGTCTCGCTTCTTGAAGGGACACCAGTCAAATATGTTCTCTCAAAACTCGAGGACGCGAGTATGTGGCTACACAGGACGACTAACAGTATGTATTCTTTTACACGCGTCAGCTCTTTACTTAGCTGTGTGGTTTCTAGTACCTGTACTCTGGCGTAATGCTCTTCGAGCGCGGATACTGTTACGAAAGGTAGTACTATCGACGTTCTTCTCTATCGAAGATTGCTTATGTCTTTAACTTGTCAGACCATTCTGCAACTCATGCAGGCCGATGTGTTTTCTAATTCTTCAGAATATCAAACCCTTATCGATGCCGCTCGCGAGCAACTGATGATCATACGCTCTCATCCCGCTTCATCGCCGGACCCTCCATCAGCTGCTTTACATTCCTTCGATTCGTCGATCGCGAGGTCCCTCAAAACCATTGTGCCCATTCGCATCCTTCCCATTCCTCCTCCCGAAGACACATGGAACTCAGTAGAAAGACTCTTAGATGGCTGGCAGGAACTGTCTCTTCTCGCGCAAGCACATTCTCTATCGACATGGGAGGTGTGTGCCACTTGTATGTGCTTCCATGTGGAGATATTGACTTGTCCTTCCAAGATCGTAGGCAATCTTCGATTATGGCTGCCTGATCCACCTCATCGAATAGCTTACTTGCGTTCAAGCGCTCAGGTTTGTCTTGTTTTTTCGAAGTTGCCATGTAGCATGTCGCTGAACCGCCTCTTAGTCCACCTTCTACGATGGTCTCATGATCCTCAATAAATTCAGCTTCTCCTGGATGGTAGACCGTTTCTTCTTTGAGACCCTCGGTGTTTCGTATACGACTATTGTTAAGGCTATATCCCCATTCTGGCCCGCAGAACAGTCGCCCTTGCCGCGAATAGAAAATTTGCTGTACAAGGCACGTCTAATTTTGCCCCATGAGTGTATGCTTGTCGAACTCATTCAATCACTTTTTGATTGCATCTCTACCTTTCTCATTCTGTACATTTTGACGACATTATCAGCTAATCACCCCGCACATTAGAGGACTATGGCTCAATCCTCCGCGGAGAAGGAGGCACCTTGTCAACTCTTTGTTGGATTGGCATCGTGTATACGATATGTTGACTGAGATTACGAGTACACTCAAAGATGCAGTACGTCACCCAATATAGCGTGCTTGTAAAACTGACCTCACTTAAACCTAGTCTTTTCCCAAAGACAGTATAATCTTGCACCTTCCTAAAGTTCCTCTTGTATGGAGGCTATCTGCAATCCGAGAAGTGGTATTCTCTGGGTTTCAGCTTGAGCTTTTCTCATCTGAAGAACGACCGTTCGCGTATTATTATGTGGCACGTGTGATCGAGGAACACTTGTTGTGTTTGGATGACTTGCTTATGGCAGTTGCGGAAGGTGTGTGTCCGTCCGTCACAAATTGTCTCTCTTGTATTAAGAACACTAGATTCTTCTGCACATCAGGAGTTGTATTTTCAGCATCAGCTCCTCACTGCTCTTCAACTAATGTCGATTGCTACCTTCGTGGTATGTTTTCTTTGATAACTCGAACGAAGCCTGCAGGCTGAGACTATTTGTAGTGCTGTATGCCATTACTGAATTTCGATTCAAATCGCATGCGTCCCGCCTTTTTCCGGCGTTACAAATGGGCCTTCCAACCAGAATATGACGACATCGATACTCCCACAATAGGCCATCCAGAACTATATCGTCTCTTGCCAATATGTGGGGAAGCCTATCAGGTATGTCTTTACGAGGGTCAACTTTGCTGGACAGAAACTGATGTTTATTATTAAGGCGGAGTCGTTTTTCCCTTCCGGATCGATTAAAATCGCTACAAGTATCCTAGAACGCCTCCTTTCTACGGGATGTTCAGGGGGATGGAGCAGTTTGTGGGTTGCTGATCGATTGGAGGTTCGCATTCTTTATACCATTGATTGCCCAACTGCTCATGCTATTTCTCTGTTCATAGTTTGTGCGAAAATTGGTCGATGCGTGCGAACGATTGAGCAGCCTCCCGTCCAGGGTGGCGAGCATAGACAACTTTGACGTGAAGAGCTTGAAATGGGACGTGCGGGTCCATCCGTGGTTTCCTTCTGTCGTTGAGCCCAGCATCTGTTGATTCCGTACCGTGACCTTGTTCGCTCATGCGACGTTACCATTTTTTCTGGCGCTTTTGTGGATATAGAGGGCCCTCGAGTTCTATATGTACGTTTGTATCTAAACTTTTATTAGTCAATTACGAAGAAAAAGGGGGGGAAGGGGGGAAGGGCGGGGGGTCAACCGATACGATTATAGCCTGATGCGGAAACAAATCAGTTTGCTGCATTTCACCATATCACTCTCTATGACCTCAAGGACGCTAATTGATTTTGGAATCAATATTGATCTTCTATCGAATAAAGCAGGTATATTCTTAGACATTTGACCTCAGTGTTGAAAGTTGAACTGTCTGTTGTCTTTCATATAGGGGTTTGAACGGGAGATGGTTGAAAGGAATGTGCAGCCACTGGATCAAGACTTATGGCAGTCTCATATATTCTTTGGGGACATCGGAATGTTTTGATCATCTTAATGTGACCATCTTATTTTCTTCGTTTTCCCGTTTACTCGTTGCAGCTGCGGTTGGTCCGTTACGCAGTTGGTACCACTCACTACCCCATTGTTGTAGGTGGAGTCGTTGACAAGCTCAAGGTCAATGGAACAAAGAATGTCTCCGTCGTTGACGCCTCCAATATCCCTCTTTGATCCCTCTTTGATCCCTCTCCACCCTCCGTTGCACACACAAGCTACTGTCTACTGTCTACGCAGTAATTGAGTACGTAGCTGAGTACGTAGCTGAGGCCGTTCAAGCGCTGAACGCTAAACTCTGTCATATTAGCGCTTACTAAATCGCATCTCTTCTCAACTTATAGGATCACTAACTACCCTACGGATTACGCCCCCAGGGGAGGCTCTCCTGCCAATTCTTGTCATTTTTACCGAATCACTGCTCAACCGTGTTTTTCAATTATTGGCAACCTCCTCACTACGCACCCCTGCATTCTAATCTCTCGGGGTGAAAGGGGAAAGTTTATCCCACGATAATTAACCAATAAGTAATCGTACTGCCACACTTTCTTTCAACCTCTCTATTCTATTATAAACTTGATTAGCGCCATCTTCATCTCCTTTAGAAACCCATGCCTCATCGTGCCAAGTCAGAAGCTTCTAAAGCCAAATATCCAGACGAAACTGGCAACCAGGCTTCGTCGAATTCTGGGCCAAACGCGTCACAACCAGCACCTTTGTCGCACGCGACTCTTTTCACTGCGGCACTGGAACGACAAACTAAGCGCGCTGTGCGTGCCGCTGAGAACCAGGTCAAGTCATGGTATTTAGGGATTTTATGTTGCCGCGCGACTGAACTAATCGATTCTAAGGGTAACAACTTGTTTCAATGTGGAGACTATCAGGCAGCGGTGGACGCATATCTGGAGGCAATTAGTAAATATGGGAATACGGCCGTGTTGAATTCGAATTTGGCTGCAGCTTACTTGAATCTTGAAGAGTGCGTTTTGAGTTCATTTTCACTGAGCATGCTCAAACAATTTCACCAATCTCAGGTTTTCTAAAGCTGAGGATGCGGCAACGAAAGCGCTTATGCATGACCCGAAAATGCTCAAAGCTCGCTATCGTCGTGGCTTAGCCCGAAAAGAACTCCGGCGGTATGAAGCGGCCATGACAGGTATGTCTATCTGACACATGACACTGCAAGTAAAATTGAAAAGGCTCAATTTTAAGATTTTGAAACTGTTTTGGAGCAAGACTAGTACCGAGACTCGTGTTCAGCTGTTAGCTACTCTAGAACTCCTTGATGCTTCAGACGAGGAAAATTATCCCGATTCAGAAGAGGACGCTGATGACTTTTGGCCTTATTATGAGGATGACCCCATGGCATTAGACGCGGAATCTAACTCTAGTGACTGCCGCCACATGGGAAATAGTGTTCCGTGCCGTTTCTATAACCATGGAGGCTGTTCGAGGAAGGACTCCTGCCGCTTTTCCCATGCACCCGATGAATACAGCGTACGTGACAAACTGTGCGTATTATAAGCTTTCAGAAAAAGAATATGCCTCACAAAATCTCTCCAGAGGACGGAATGTATGCATCTACTACCTCTTCAGTCGGTGTAAATTTGGCGACGCAAAATGTGTGTACTCACACGACAGGACCTTCCTCAGGCACGGATGGTGGGACCACCCTGACACTGTCGACATATTACAGGGGATTGAGGCTTACGAGCTTGAAAGGTGCGGAAAGAGCTTCGTGGCCAAAGTGAACGAGAACGCGAAGAAATATAAAGAAGCCAAGAATGCGCCTGCGCAGAAGGCGTCCACTGAAACTCAGAACAATCTTCCCACGTCTAGTTTTGTCCTTCTTATAGTTCTAGACGGCGACTTGGTAGACGATTACCAGCTCCCAACAATCGCGGCCTTACATGCCCAGGCACTAGTGAAGAAGGCTGTCACTTCAAGCGAAGCATTGATGCACCTTCCCTCACCCAGTCTCAAAGCCGTCTTTGTGGCCGATGCTGCTATTTCAAAACACACCAACGTTCAAATTTTGAATAAGCTCGTAGATTTCGCGCGTGGAGGTGGTTCCGTCGTCATTGGTGGCATGTTCAGCTCGTTCATCAAACCAGCCACTATGGCTACATTCTTCTCGAAGACTTGGGGGCTCAAATGGAAAAGTGGTTCATATTATCGTACTACATTTACGCTTAACAAGTCTCACGAACTCGCCAAATCATCTTCCTCCCTTCCAGCGTCGTATAGCATGAAGGCTCTGCAAGTTGACGGTTTCTTCGCAAACTCCGCAGTGCTTTATCGGGATCCTTTGGGAAATCCAGCGGAATCGCCTACTGTTCAAGTTCCTTTCGGGAAAGGGCGTCTGAGTTACATCGGAGACGTCAACTGGGAGGAAAGCTCGATCACTGTTCTCCTCACCATGCTTGGCTTGTCCAAATCTACCACCAAGTCGTCTGCGGCACCCGCGCCAGCCACTTCGTCGACAAGTGCTTCTTCATCTACTTTAATGCTTCCCCCGACCTGCTCCCTCGAACCCTCTTGCAACAAGTAGCTCAAACACCGCTTCACAAGGACAGGAAGACTCTGACGAAAAGATAGTGGCCAGCGAACGATTCGTTTTGATACTTGCATTGGAAGGTGCATTGACAGAAGCATACAAACAACCCACGGTTGAGCTTATCAAGTCATAAACCACCTTAAAAATCACCACATCCCGAACAGAAGCTCTCCGATTCCTCTCTTCGAATGACCTGGGCGGTGTGTTCGCAGTCGACGCAGGAATATCGCTTCGTAAGAACACTCAGGTCCTGACCAAACTTGTGGAGTATGCCAAAGATGGCGGATCCGTCATCATTGGTGGCGACTTTAGTGGCACCGTCAGGCCCAAATACATGGATACCTTCTTTCTCAAGTCATGGGGCGTTCCGTGGAAGTCCGGTTCCTACCACCGCACAACGTTCTATGCTAATCCCTCTCACGAGCTGGTGAAAGCCAACGCCTTGTTAGCCCCGTCATACAGCATGAAGGCCCTCCATGTCAAGGATATCTCCCCAGACGTCGTCGTCTATCGGCCTACTGGGCAATCCCGCCTTGAGAGCCTTGTATTTGCACCTAGTCCGGTCACTAACCTTGCCGAATCTCCCGCTGTGAGAACACGCGTTGGAAAAGGCCATGTTGCGTACATTGGTGATGTCAACTGGGAGCAAGATACTGCGAAGCTCGTGCTTGCCATGCTAAGTTTGCTGAGCCCTCAACCCAAATTACAGTCCAAGACTGGACCTTCAACCACCACCACTCAGCCCATTTCTTCGACCATGTCAAAGCCAAGTCCCGCTCCTCCTGCAGCAGCATCTGCGGCGGTGCCAAAGGCTGCTCATACAAGCCCGGCGAATTCAGTTCAAACAACAACAAAAGCGAAGGCACCAGCGCCGACAACTGCACCTGGAACTTCCTCCGATAGGAAGCCATTCTTAATGCTTCTATCTCTGGAAGATGAAGAATTCTTCGCCAGTAACCATGCACATGGCTTCGCTGCTCTCCAAAATAAGATTGCCATTTCACAAGCCCTGACGGTCTCATCTGCACTCACGATGCTCGACGACGCCAACCTTGCTGGTGTGTTTGTCACTGACGCCGGCATAGTTAAATCAGAACACAAGGGTATCTTACCTCGGCTCGTCAAATACGTGAAGCAGGGTGGCACTGCTCTCGTTGGAGGTTCATTCAGCTCATTCTCTGATTCTGAATCAGACGTTCCTCTAATGAATGCATTCTTCAATGACGTATGGGGTGTATCATGGAAGAGTGGTGCCTATCATCGGACAAAGTTCTTTCTGAATAGTGCTCATGAGATGACCGCGACGAACCAGTCTCTCGCGAGATCGTACAGCATGAAGGCCCTACATCTTAGTGGTCTCGCCTTGAGTGATCCAGTCTATTTGCCTGCTGATAACGCACGCCTTCAGTTCCCCTTACCGTTCAGTGAGCTTACAGAGTCCCCTGTGGTCCGCAGGAAAGTTGGAAAAGGTCATTTGGGCTACGTAGGGGATGTAGATGCAGAGACGGAAACAACGCCTTTCATACTCGCGATGTGCGGCTTGCTGGACGGCCCCAAGCCAGTTGCGAAAACGGTTGAACTCCAGGAGCCGACCAAGGATGAACAGCTTGTCACTGTAGGAGAATATGCCCATACCGAACACACTCTCGCGTCGCCTGTCGAGGCGCAAACCAGACCTGCCTCACAAGATGAGCGTGCCAATGTCTTTGCTCAGCCCGCTGCTGAAGCCGAGGCCGAGATCCAGAGACTCCCAGTGGGGCTCACACGCAGACCGTTCATATTGGTAATGTCGTTCGGAAAGGAGAAGTTCTTTGCTGGCGTACAAAGCAACCTTCTTTCCTTGCTCAGAAACAAACTCGAAGTCCTCCATGGCCTCTCGAACGAACGTGCCGTCGAGCTTCTCGGCTCTCAAGATCTCGTTGGTGTTTTCATCACAGACCCCTCTGTGGTTGACACTGCCAATGCGTATCTCATCAGTAGGCTCGTCGCATTCACTAAGGCAGGCGGTACCGTCGTGATGGGGGGCTCGTTCAGCTCAAACATCAACCACGAAGCAATGGGGCAATTTTCCAAGATTCCTGGGGTGTCCCCTGGCGTGCTGGCGATTACTCAACTTGCGAGATCACCATCAACGGCGCACACGAGCTCAGCACATCGAAGATGCTACCTTCCTCTTTCATCATGAAGAGCCTGGTCTGTTGTTGGCGCCACGTCCGAAACTGCAGTCTACGTTTTGGCAAAAGGCGTATCTGTCACCAACAAGAAAATCTCTCAGGCGCCTGTTGCCCTGGTGCGCGTTGGGAAAGGGAGACTTGGATACATTGGTGATATTGGATTGCTGGATGAGCACTCCAAGATTATTTGGGCAATGTTTGCGCTGTCAGACTGAGGTTGAGAGCCCTCAGGGTATGTATACTTCATATTTGTTGATGCTGAGATCATTGCTAATATTGTTAATAGTGGTGAGAGTGTACATGTATAACGGATAACCTCCTGCGGTATGGCCCATGCCAACAGGTATATTGATTCTCTCGGATAGGACTGGGGTGGTATCCACATTCAAGCTCAGTCGTCCATCGCTCTTGTCGCGACACGTCGCTTCTTAGTACTACTAGATTGCCTACTGTTTATACCCTTGAATAGATCCGTTAGCTGGTCTATAAGAGTAAGAAATATTGTACCTCTTCTTGTTCAGGCTTCAAAACTTGCAGCGAATCATCAGGGCTTTGTTCGTCGACCATGGGTTTTGGAGATAGTTTCGTGAGCACACGGAGCTTTTTTCTCAAAATATGTCTCTAGAAAGAGTGCTCAGCGTCATGGTCACCAGTACCGAAGTGAATGAAAACGACTGACCTCGTTCTTGGACGCTTCGAGGTCCTTTCCCAGCTTCGCTACTTCTTCTTTCTGTTTCTTAAGTGCATGATGAAATTTGTCACTGAGCTTCTTCAACTTTGTCTTCTCGTCCAACTCGAATTGCAATTCCCCTTTCGCCGCCTCTGCTGATGCTAGCGCGGCCCTCCGATCTTCAAGTGCGTTCCGTAACTGATCCTCGAGGTCGTCGAATTTTGAACAAAGTTCCTCTTGCTTGCGCTGGAGAGCCTTGAATTGATTTGCAATAGCAGCCTTTTCCGCCTTCTCTTGCTCGAGTTCCTCAGATAGGGGGCATATAATAGTTTCTAACCGTGTTACAGCGTCAAGAAGTGTTTTCTGAGATATTGTTAGTGAAGAACAGACATGATCAAAGGGACCCCACTCGCTGATGTACTTGCATCCGCCGCCTTGGCCGCACCTCGTATCTTCTTCACAGCTTTATGGAGGCTCGTGGAAGGAGTTGTAGCATCTATTCTATCCAGACCTTCTGCAACAGTATGAGGTTTTGATATCGAGGGCGGCGTACTTGCACTCGAAGTGCTGAAGTTGATGTAAACTTGGAGCGGCTCCTCCCACATAGTCCTGGCATGACGGCACACAGCGCAATCGCGTAACGTGTAAACACATTCAAGGCAGAATCCGTGACCTATTGACGCGATAATGAACCCTTAAACACGTTATAAACACGCCAAGAAACTCACCACAGGATAGAAACCGAAAACGGTCGATACTGAGGTCTTGAAAGCAAATAACACAGTTTATCTGTACAGTATCCATCGCGCCAGAAAGATCTTAAAATGACTAGTTATCGGCGTGTATTGCAAGCAAAGCTATAAGTAGTATGTGTGGACCGTAGTTGTGACTGGAGTGGTGGCTTTGCATACATAACCCTGGGCAACGGATCAAACTTAGCGAAGCACGTGAATTGGAACTCCGGCTCCCGCTGTCACCTACATTGACCTTATAACAGGCAACAATCGATCTGTGTAAATCACTCCTGACTGCTTCTCTCCCGCTTCAGTAGTATTGCCGCCGTTATCATGATCAATGTTGAACTTTGTTGGACTTTGTGGTACATGTCGGCTCATCGCCAATGACAGGCACCATGGGGCCCTGTTTGTTATCAGCCGTGTGCATTGTTTTTCTTTCCTCCCACGTCCCATCTCCGTACCACTACTGCCTGTCTCTTCATCGATATCTTAGATGAAATTCTCGTTCAGCAAGTCCAAGAACGCCAAGACTCCAGACAAGGAGTGAGTGAGCATAAGCTGTCTCAGAACTTAATGGCTCTAATCCTGCACACTGTCTCTTTAGGGCCGACCCAGAGCCTGTTTATCTTGGCGAAGATTGGACGCTCAATGAAGCCTTTTTTAATGCGTACAACAAGTGGTCCAAGGAGCACCCCGAATCATACATGCAGAAAGTGATTTGGCCCCAAATCATCAGCGGTATCGAGAACGGTAAGGATTTCTTGGAGCTTATTCCCAACCCAGCGCCATTACCCATCCGGGGGATCGTCAAGAGTATGGGCAAAATCGTACAACTTGGTGCAGTAAGTGATCGACTCGCACACCCGGCAGGATTAACCATGTACTCCTAGGAAATGCAAATGGCAAATGGCGAACTGAAAAAATTTGCTGACGAGGTCATCACCTTTATTGACGTAGTCAATGAGAAGCTACAAGCGGCAGGTGGCGCCACATTTACCAAAGACACAACAAGGAATCTTTTGAAGATGTCGTACGTTCGCGTATTCGCTATACCATCAGTGATTACAATGCTGACTATCTGGCGCCTGATCAATTGAATAGTGAAACTCTCGGAGTGATTATTGCGTGGACGGAGAAAAGATTGGTATGTGGTTCAACACCTACTATTGCTGTGTTTATACTAATCACGCTGTTTAGAAAGATAAACGCTGGTCATTCGGCAAGGTGGTCGTACCCAGTGAGATCAAGAAGTTTAAAGCTTTGATAGCAGAAGCTCATAAATCTTTTCAAGTACGGCAAACAATTGTTCAGTACTTCAGATACCGCATGACATTATCTTCCTTAGACTTACACTCTCATAGACCTGTCATTGGGTATACGACGGTGGGCTCGAACCGCCAAACACACCGACTATAATGTCCAGACGTTGCTAAAGACATTACAGAGTCTTAAACTAGCTTACGAGGAAAACTCCGTGTGTAATGCCTCTTGGGTGCCCGCATTGGTATACTGAGTTCCCCTTTTTGCTGCCACAGAGAGTTGTTGCCGAGGATGCCATCGTTGATCGAGATGTTGACCGCGACCTCCACCCAAGCACTGTTGCGAAACCCACGTATACCGAACAGAAGAAGTTGCCATGCAGCGAAGGGACTCGAGTTAAAGTCTTGAGTGATATTCGTTGCTGGATCAACGATTTCCCAAAGGTCTCCCATGTCTCGGAGACGTCCCAAACCGGAGACGTACCCTCATCCTCTTCTCAACCCCCTGCTTCTAAACAGCTCCAGAACTTTCTATGGCTTACAGGTGATCCTGGGTCAGGAAAATCTGCAGTCACGGCATCTATCGCCAAAGAGTGTTCGGATCGCCATGTCCTTTGGGCACAGTTCTTTATCAATCGCAACAACACCGAAACCACTCAACCCCGGCTGTACTTTCCCAGTATCGCACGCCAGTTTGCGGAGCACTCGCGCGCTGCCAAGCTGCATATACACAAAGAGCTCCTCGCGCATCCGTCCATCATTGATACCGCTCAGGAAGCTTCTAATCTTTTCCTCGAGGCGATCAGGATGGCCGCAAGTATCGATACCCAAGAGCCAGTCGTTGTTGTCATCGATGGCTTGGACGAGACGAATCAAGGGGAACTCAAGCAAATTGCCAATATCTTCTCCAACCTTTTCGAGAAACTCGCCGAAACGCCCAATGCTAAAATCCTGATATCTAGTCGTACAGAGGACGACATCTACCGCCCATTTACTGCCATGTTGAAGAAGCGTCATGTCAAGCACATATCCCTCGACACCTCGGAGTCCTATGATGATGTTACGAAGTTCATGACCGAAAGACTCACCGCCATCTTTGAAGAGGAGGCCGTTGACGGTGAAGAATGGCTACGCCCTGAACGCATGAAGAAATTGGCAGATCAGGCAGCAGGACTCTTCATTTGGGCCGTCACCGCTGTCAACCTCCTCGGGGGACATGTGCATGTGAACGGGCGAGAAGGACTAGGCGACCTTTGGGACGATCTTACACAACATTCTCAGATGAAGCAGCTCAACCAGCTCTATGAATACGTTCTTGACCTTGCTCACAGAACTGAACATTATGTGGCCGACTCGTCAAATTATGAGGTTTTCCGCCGTCTGATGGGCGCCATTCTTGTAGCACGGGAGCCTCTCACCGTTCAACATTTGGATGAACTGCTTGCTTTGCGTAGGAAGGAAACCAGCACCGACTATGTCGACATACCCGTTTTTGTTCGTCGCTTTCGGACTGTGCTCCTCGCAGGTTTAGAGGAAGTCAATCAGTCCACTAAGCCGAGACTGCACAAGTCATTCTTTGAGTATATCACCAGCGGAAATCCGAAAGAACAATACCGAGTAGACTTGCAGGTTGCTCATGCAGAAATGGCTTTACAATGCTTAAACCACCTGGCTGCTACGTACTCGCTGATCAAAAGCGCCCATTTCTCTGTGTCCGATCCTCAAGTGGAAACACTGCCATATCACTTGCAATATGCTCAACGCTTTTGCGCCACACATCTTTTGGGGCAGGATGGGAACTTGGAGTTTGGAGTGATTCTTGATAACTCCATTCAATATCTTCCACAACTCACATCTTTACTTCATCGATCCTCTCATGCAGAAGGAAAAGGTCCTCTGGCAACAATTATCCACGAAATCCAACAGAACTCGCAGCATACTTCCACAATTCTCAATGATCAGCATCTCATATGGAATACCAAGGGCTCTAAAACTGAGCCAGTTACCCTACCACTAAAGCATCTTTATGCGATCCAATCCATTTCCATTTCACCAAATGGCTTTCGCCTGTTGTCTGCTTCAAAAGACGACCCAATTGCTATTTGGAGCACACAATCATTGAAAGCTGTTGAGACCCGGCTTATGGGACATCTAGATTCTCTGTCCTGTGTTGCATATTCGAAATTTTCCGAAGAGACTGCCAATATGTTCGTCTCAAGTGGAGATGATGGCACACTGCATATTTGGGATGCAACAACAGGCAATCCAGGACTGGTCTTAGGCCGACCTGATATCGATGTTTCTGATGGCGATTATGTCTGTTCTTTGACCTTCTCACACGGATATATTGTCTTGGGTGCTTCCAGTGGTTCTGTGGAAGTATGGGATGTGTCTGCTGCCAGAAATCCCACTATGGTTTCAACAAACCCATTCAGACAATTCAAACACCAGTCCAACTTGCAACCTGAATCAGTAAACTCGGTTGATGTCTGTTCTACGGGTGAATGGATTCTGTCTGCTTCAGATGATGGGACTCTAGCCCTTTGGAGCATTTCAGGGAATGAACAGATTGGTGGTTTTCTCACAGGCCATGAAAGGGGAATACTGTCAGCAGCTATTTCCCCGGACCAAAATTATTTTGTGTCTGGTTCCCTTGATGAGAAAGTTCTGCTCTGGAGTTCGAAGACTCAAAAGCAATTGGGTGATAATCTAGCCACACATGATGGCCCAGTTCACTCGGTTGCATTCTCCCCCTGTGGCCATTATATTGCCTCTGCCTCTAAAGATCAAGTCATCCTCTCCCAACTTGACACTCAGAATGCCAACTGCCATGAAGTCATGACATACATGGCAGTTTTTGGAGCTCCCCCCTGTCCTTTGGCTTTCTCACCCCGAGGACAACTTGTCTTTTGTGATGGTGACCAGCTCAAAATCATCAATGTCACTCCACACCTATGTGATATGCGGCGCTCTGTCCCAGTCTCCTGGACCATCTTTTCGCCCAGTGGTAATTTCGTCGTCTCGTGCAACCCCGAGAGCAGCAAGCTATCGCTCCTACAACTTGATGCCGAGCTGGATGTGATGAGGCCATCTTTGGACTGCAGAAATGCTGCCATTGAATACATTGCCTTTTCTTCTGACGAGAGTCTTATTGTGGGAGCCTCGACCACCGGGCTTATTTTTGTTTGGAAGGCCTTAACCAGCACGCTTGCCTTGTTCACCGATCCAGCGTTATCCATCCCCGATATATCGACCATCTTCTTCAAGGATAGGGATGACATGACTATCGTCGTGGAAGTTAAGTCAGGAAAAACAAAACTGGTTAATCTGCCACCACACTTAGATGGCATGCCGAGTATCACCGAATCATCAGATACCTTCGTGTCCCCTGCACCAATCCAGTTTGTGGTGGGCGAGAATCCTCGAATCTATGGTACCGGCACCGCATCTAATCATCGCCTGAAGACTGTCAGATGGTTCTCTTGCTCTGGATCACAGGATAACAGAACATTTTGGGCATGTATCAACAACCACCTTATCCGAGGGAGCAGAGATGGAAGATATGTAGTTGTTCCATTTACTTTACCACAGGCCCAATAAGATTGGACTGTATTTGGGAAACCGTACATCTGAATGATGACGATGTAGTTGTTGCTAGCTTTGCTCTTGAAAATTGACTGTATTTGAATTTGAAGCAGGGGCATTATTTTTGTATTCGAAAAGACATCGCAAATTATTAGAAAGGCAACGATTAAGTACTGCGGGTGTGACATAGCAAACTAACTCAGATGTTATGCAGGGATGATTTAGAGAGACGTGGAGCACAGAGCACACTGACCAAGGCGACAGCAATACAGGAAAATGTTGACGACAGCATATCAACGAGACTCAGATAAAGTCACCAATGGCGGTCATTGATCAATATCCATCTGTGAGAAACAAGCTGATCTACGCACAGATACAGTGTCGTCAGTGTCATCTCTGAGGTCGGAAGAATCGTCTATGCCTTAAATTGAGATGTGCAGCTGAGAAGAGTACGGGCCGGTTCTAATCGAAACGCGCATATCATGCGTGATTTGCACACTCCTGTATACACCTGCGTGACTGACGAGTAACTCTATAACGGCCGTTATATGGGTCGTAAGGAGCGAGTGTGATACAAATCCTGTAGGAGTGAAATTGGATCGCTGAGAGGGGATTAAAACTTACAAACCTTTCATTCAACTCTGAATATTGGAGCAATGTAGCTTGTACTTTATCAGATCGATACTTTAAGAAATGACCGAATGAAGCGATCTGCACCCGAGGACCATCAGCCTAGGTCTGCCTGTGGGTATTCAGATGCTGATCCTTTGAGGTAGGCTTATGCACATGTTTCTTATAAGTACGTTTCGAAAAAGAAGAACAGGCCTTCATGGCTCGGAGTCAGAACCGATTATCGGGTTTTCGTCAAAAGGTGCAAGTTGTGCCTGGCTAAAGTTCGTGAACCAGATATTCAAATGGCGTTTCAGCGGCGGAAAAGACTGTGCATTAAATAGATATCATAAATCCTGCCAGAGTCTGTTGGGCGTTCTCTTTGCGAGAGTTGTCATAAGTGGTTAGTGGAAAATGTTTATTTATGAGTGTTTTCTCTACACGACCTAGCTAAGTCTTGCTTGCTCCGTTTCTTCGTAGTCCATGGTGTAATGGTGTAATAGATCTCATCCAAGACTGCGCATTTGTATATCATATCTCTTGTTTTTTTTTGCGACTTGGCCACTTCTCATTCAAGGTTCCAGTGCAGTGTCTTCATGGACGGAGCACGTTTTACCTGGGGCGTGGGAAATACCATTCACCAAGAATTCGCTATTGTTGATCACAACTGTTACAAGTTACAACGAACTTGCAACGAACATCTGAATAAAGCAGAACTCTAGAGTGTTGATGAAGGACTAGCGGATGACTGAAACCTCTGTTAACGGCTTGCCCTACAACGCGACTGACGGCTAGGAAAATTTGGCATTGATTGGCCATTGTCAAGTAAGTACTCCAAGGCTTGTTTAACTCAGGACCCTCCCATCAACCTTTCTGGAACATCCATCCTTGGTGTTCATGGTTGTTCGCCGTTCGGGGATATGTATCTTGCTATGCAATCGATAGCGGACAATGAAAGAGGGGTGCGTATAGCCCAGATCGCTATTGGCGTTCTCATATCTTCGAAGATTCAAAAGTAAAGAGATGCTACAATACGGACGCCAACCCTCCCCAATTCCGAGCTTATACTCTGGCGAAGGATCAACAGGGCTTTGGTCAAAAGTGCATGTGGCCTGCACGAAAATGAACATCGTATTGGATGTCCTCGAGTCTCACCGGCTATGCGCGAGCAAGTTAGGCCCCAGGATGGGTCTTCGTTGCCCTGCCGTTGAATGGAGTGCTATAGTTCGGACAAGCCGTAATCAGATCACTGTGAGAGGCCGATTATGATCCTACTTACGATGCAGCGTTTTACGAATAAGGACCACAATGCTATTAGTTTTTGAGTATTTTTAAGGTGTGTTCAGATCGCCAGAATGCTGATTGGTGAACTAATTCGAAGATCGAGAACGTCAAATCCAGGAACAACGGAATCGGGTCATTCAATTTGACGGGCCAACTTCAAGAGTGACAGCTTCAAGTGCGCCATTGTGATCCAAATGTGGTATCTCAAAATACCAAGCGTCTACACGCTCACGTGAGAGTTTCAGCAATGGCCAGTGGTCTAATTCTCCACGCGTCTGCCTATAAAAAGAGCGTTTTATAAAGCAGCGGACTCCTCTCAAACACCCCCAACTCAATAACGATTCTTTGCCTGGCGCAACCTTCGTCCTCTACTCTCTCCTTCCTTTAATCGATCTTCTCTTGCGATAACAAATTACGACAACCATGCCTAAAGACACGACCAAGACCAAAGCCTCTCGACCGAGCTGCAGCAACTCTCGGCCGACCCGAGAGGTTGTACTTCCACGAGCCAAAAACGTTCTCGAACTATACCTCGGCTCCAGGAAGCACCTTTTAAATGACTTGCCTTCCGATAGGAGGTACGCGGCGCTGAAGGAGATGTGGGCCATGGAGCCGAGCCAGATCAAGGATATGTGGAAAGAAAGAGCTGGGAAAGAACGCAACGAGATGTTGAATGCACTCTCGATTGCGCGTTCTAAGCTCGAACCCCTCACACCTGCCTATCTTCTGGCCGCGCTAGCAGCGGAAGTTGACGGATGGATGGGAGAAACTTCATATTCACCACACTCTACTGGCGACTCCCCAGTTGTACGCAATTCTCCTATGGATATTCCGGCTGAACCAAGCATCTGGACCCCTGAACGTATCGCGCACGCTGTGGGGCTTCTGCAAGGTTCTAAGGAGTGTGCCACCAACCCAGAGGACCCCCAGCGGAAATGCTGTGACGGCGACGAGGAAGACCCCAAAGGCATGGATAAGGATGTGGTAAGTTTTACTATTTGATATGTTCTAAACAGCCTTCTTGACTTTCGTGAAGAACATGGATAGACAGCGCCACGAAACAGTGGCAGCTAATGTGCCCGCTGACGTTGAGGTGAGCAACGTCCCAAATTATTCTCATAATCACCTAACGGACTCACATCTCGAAGGGGTTGTTCTCGCATGTCTGGGATATATGGGCCAAGGCTGGTGGTGACGCCGCATCGTTCAAAACCTTCTTGGAAACTCAAGGCAATTGGGACCCGGCAGTATCCACTGCCTCGCCTATCGAAACTGCCCCTATCTCTCCCCGTGCCGGACCATCAAATTTACAGGTCGACAAAGACGTCAGCTCCCTTGAGCCTTCGATATCTTCCCAGGTGCCCACCATCGGTGATCTTATTGAGTTCATTGTCAAAAATGGGCAAGGCCTGACACTCTACCAATTGTTCAACTCCGTTGGTGACAACACGCCCCTTCAAGGAGCCTGTGAAGCAGACCCAAGTCTCGATATCACAGACTTACCTGTGAACAGCTCTTTGGGACGCGCCCTCGTGAAGGAGCCCTCTTATAATGCACTTTGCATGGACTAATGACCACGCATTAATTGCTGTTGTTTCTTTTCCTCTTTATTGCTTCAACGACCATCCTCATCATTGCGATCTGCACACTCCTTGATATTGCTATCACTCTCATCTACTCATTCCTTTAGTCATCATACTTGTATAATTTATGTCTCCTTAGCTAGTCACGTAGATAGATAGTAGTTAGTTTACTTACAATTGAATACAATATATTGAATCGAGCAAGTATGAAGGGGGAGTTGCTCGGGGTTAATTCGGCATCAGATCCCTTTCTATTCATTCACCTTTATCTTTCCCTTTATCTCTTTACTTCTCTTTCGTCATCTCAGCTCCCTTTCTTCATCTTTGTCACGCATGCTTACATATACCTACGAGCCAAATGTCAGTGACCTCGTTCTCTCACACGGCGCTCGCAAATAAGCACTACTACGATAAAATTCATAGATGTCCTCTCACATGGCGCTCGCAGCCGCTCTAGATTAGATTTCACACGGCTACCACCCTTTTACATCACCACCCGCCATCCCTCTTTCATTTTATTACAGTCTACTCTCTTCATAGTTCTTTTTCTTTCTACCTACTTCATCACTGCTCGCAACAATTAGTCCCTTGTAGTTGCTTAAGTTCGGCCTCTTTTCGGGGGTTCGGACTCGAGAACTTTCGGACCAAGAATTACACCTCTTTCCCGCAACTCGCGCAACTGTCTCATCAACAACCGATTGCTCCCCTTCACAAAATTACCTCGCATCAAACGCAAGAATTAATGATCGGTTTAGCCCTCTACCATGCGATTTGTATGGGATCGGAAGTGGCGTAAGTGGCGCCATGACTACTAAACGGAGGTAGATTATGTGTTCATGTTATGTTCCAAAGTCAACAGCCCCCCGAAATTTGAAGTCTTTCTATATCTGGCCTTACACTTGAACCACTGCTAACACCAGACCTTCCAATCTCTATGACATCCTCAGATTCGTCTTCCTCGTCTTCTGAAAGAGAAACTACACCCCCGCTCAAGAAAGCTCAAGAAAAAGGAAAGAAAAAAGTGGCCGCTGGACCTAGTGGATCTGGCAAGGACGAAGGCCCCGATCCAAATTGGGCGTATAAGCCCCCAGCTGGTGTCACTCTTCTTCAGGACGCGACAGATGCAGGGGAATTTGATTGGAATACGGTCGCGGAGGATGATAATATCGAATTGTGTTTGATTCGTGTACCAGAAAGCGTGTGTACAGCTTGCTCAGCTCCATCCTCGAAATTTCGTGATCAACTTCCAATTTATAGATCAAACCTAAATATCTGGAAAATATGACCTTGAGCGGGTTTTCTTCATCCAAAAAGACTTCGAAAGTTGCTACGCTTAGCCGTAAACACGCGACGTTTGATATATGGTCAGTTGGGGAGGAAGACGATGGGGGAATTGGAGGCGAAGAAATCAAAGCGCTGTCGTGTCTTCTCCCGCATAAAAACAAGAAAGGGAAATTATATCCTGGTAAGCAGGCTGGCAGTTATTTTATTGATCACGTTGGCACAGTTAACATCTTGTTTTTAAGCCCCAAAAGGCATAACACGGCACCTCGTTATTTCTGCACAAGCAGTTCAACCGACACCCGATCCATCGTCAACGGGTCCAATACGAGCTTACAGCAGACCACCTCGAGAAAACTATCCTAAGGAAGTGCTGACGCATGCCTTTAAGCCTTATGGTTCGGTCGGCGGTCAGAAGGTCCTTATAGAGGATGATACTATGGACATCGATGCTCCCGCTGCTGAACCCTCATCACCTAAGAAAAAGAAGGGAAAACACGCAAAATCATCCTCACCAGAAGTGGAAAAGTCAAAGGGGAAGAAAAGGAAGGGGGAGGGAGTAGAGGCATCGCCCGAGAAGAAACCAAAGAAGGCGAAGACAGCTAAGTCTTGATTGTCATACATATACCTTCTAATGCAGCTATGACTGGCTTCTTTTGCGTCGTAAATCCACAGTGTTCAGAGTACTTATGGGATAACACTCAAAATTGTGAAGGAACTCACAACAATTTATTGAAAGATGTCAGATCTAGCAAGCACTATAGCCGGACGATACCGTCTCTGTTTTACTTTGGATGTCGTGGTACATAGAATGCGGAAGAACATGTCCAACCTTGCCAGCAATCTCAAAAAGAAAAGAAGAACCCCTCGTCAGCCACCCAAGTTCCATAGAATGACCACTCTCTTGTGGACTTCCCTTGTCCACGCTGTCTTTTGTCACGACCACAACCCAAGGCGTCATGGGAACTCCATCCCTGGCAGTTTCGAGTTCTGTGTTAAGCGGAGTGCCCCCAATATGGATGACAGAAACAGCATCTTCTCTCGTTGCGCTGAATACCCCGTACTCATTGATGGCAGAATCCCCCTTCCTCTCTGCGGTAGCTCCAACTCGAGACAATTACCCCCAACTACCTATACCGAGCAGTCAGAGTACGCTTGAGCCACGTCTCGAGAGCCTGCAATCGCCCACAATCTTCACACTGACCGTCACCGAAACTTTAACAGTAACTGCGTCAGCCTCCTCGCCTCTCGCTACACCCCCGGATTCCACGAGGGAGTGGCAAGTGCGCAATAAAATGGAAGACCTCAGCGACTTCAAGATCTCCAAATATTCAGGAGGCAAAGAGAACCTAGAAGTCATCCAAGGTATCCCCGCCGACATGGCCGTTTCTTCAACATCCGCCTCCAACAACGACACGTCCACTTCCCCAGCCACAAAATTGGGGGCATTGGACGACTCCGGCTCCGTCATCCAGCTCTTTTACCCCGCCGGCTCCATCAACCCGGCACAGCGCCCCATTGGCGGTGCCCAGTTCTACGCGACGCCGCTTGATCTCACAGGTGCACGGAACGTGACATTCGAGTACAGTGTGTTCTTTCCGTCAGATTTCAACTGGGTTCTTGGTGGAAAGATGCCCGGGCTGTATGGAGGACATGCTGGGTGCTCAGGCGGGAACGATGCGTTGGATTGTTGGAGTACGAGGCTCATGTGGCGTAAGGAAGGGAAGGGAGAATTGTACCTCGTGCGTTGACACTCTCCTAATTGAATGGCCGGCAGTGACTGATCTTGATTTTGATGTTAATACAGTATGCACCGAAGGACAAGCAGACGGAGAAGCTTTGCGGGAATCGTCAATCTGTATGCGACGCAGCGTATGGGTTGTCGGTAGGGCGTGGGTCATTTACGTGGGGTGCAGGTGCATGGACGACAGTTCGACAAACAGTGACGCTCAACACGCCCGGACAGCAGGACGGTTGCTTCACCCTAGATGTCAACGGCCAACGCGTCATCGACCGAAGCGATATCTTCTACCGAGACTCGCCGCCCAAGAATGGTCACGCCCCGAAACCCCCGCACAAAGGAGAAGGCGGCATCGGTGGATTACTAGGAACGCTGTTGAGCAATCTGTTGCCACGAGCTCCCGAAACACAGGGTCCGAATCCGAATCCTACGCCAACCGTCGGAATCGCGCAGCAAGTGGACCAGGGGCAGCAAGCGTGGGCGATTTCAACTACTGCGACTGACGGAAATCCAGACCCGAAATCAACCACCACTCAAAATCCACAGCCAACAGCATCGCTTTCCGTCCTGGCCAATGGTGACAGCGATAATGCTGATGAGATTTTGGTCGAATCCCAGGGTGAACCTGTCGGGTTCACAGGACTATTCTTCAGGTGAGAGAAGCCACTTCACCGACTACTTTTCTTCTTGGTGCAGCATTAAACTCACAACCCTTTCTCCAGTTCGTTCTTTGGTGGCCACGAACCTCGCTATGCAACCCCGACGGACCAGTACTCCTACTTCAGGCGTTTTTCGATGATCATCAACGCCTGACAGCAGGGAATTTCGAATTCGGGATGGTGGGGTTGAGTAAAGGAGAGGGAGCTTTAGCGATATCAGCAATTTCGCAATCGATAATACGAAGAATGTACAGTGTGAATGCCAATGCGAGTGTCATTATGATACATAAGATAGAATGGTCCGCCGGGCACCAGTCTAGTAGAATAAAGTACGGAGGTTTTAAAGTGGGTATCGGGGACCAATTGAATATGGCTCTAGTGGGACTGAGATTTGACGTTCACGAAGACTTGTACAATCTCAAAGCACATAGCGAGGAGAAGCTGCCCCACGAGGTCCATGAGGGCGGAATGGATAGGGAGAGCGTACATATCTGGGTCACAGTTCTTAGACCACAGAAAGTTCGTCATTCGTTGTGCAACAAACAATGATATTGCCACCTGGTATGCACCGGATAAGCTTTGCGAGCATTTTGATGGAGGAGAGATTGGCTTACAGCAAGGAAAAAGAACGCGACAGAGAAGGCGATAAAAACGAAGGGTAGGTGTAGCCATCCAAGGCCGCGGAGGACAGAGAGAAAGCCGATTTCTATGGGGAGTGTAATGAGGAGGAGCGTCATCATGACAAGCCGGGTGCTGGGATCGGCGGTTTCTTTTCTACTGGCTGGGCCTGACGAAAAGGTCAGAGCCGCAGCGTGCAAGGACGTCGACAGCCGGGATACCAGGATCGAGCCGACACTTCCTGGTAATCCTAGACAAAAGAGGAATTAGATGCGCTTTCATTGCACAGAGCAGGGCAACATACCACTTATCACGACCGCGAGAAGAGCGAATCCCTCGTAACGACTAGCAAACCTGTCGAGCACCATGCCGGTCCCACTGCTGATGATCATAGCGCCGAAGAGGGGTACCCATCCCTGCGAGAGTAGGGGCCGTACGTGGGGGTTACGGATCGTGCTGAGAAAGGAAAGAACAGCAACGACTACGATGGCTATACCTACGATGAAAGGGAGTGGCGTGTCAATAAACACGATCAGGACAGAGGTAACGATGCCCATGAAGAGCAGAGTGACAAGGTCGCCGAGACAAGAGGCGACGGGCGGGGCGATGTTATCTGGATCACGCCCGTATCTTCGGCAAACGACGATGAGGGCGCACATGAATGACCCGAGGACGATGCTTGATAGAGACGCAGCTGCCATGCCTGAGGAGGCTACCATTATAAGCCTGCGAACGGGTGAGGAGGTATTTCAAAATCAGAAGAGTCGACACACTTTTGGATGCTAAAAGTGCTATAAGTGTCTTTCGGTAAGGCTATGGGCCGACGTGACTCGAGCACAAAGTTTGCCATAGGCACAGGCTCTATCGAGCCTGGTTGTTGTGGGAGCATCAATCCCAAAATGACTGCAATCCATGCTGCGATGAACGACACGACTGCAGCTTGCACCTGGAGCAGAGATAGGTTCCCGGAGACGATAGAACGACGAAGCACAGGGTCGTCGAGTTCGCCGACGTTGGCTGCGGTGCCCAGACGTGCTGATAGATTCATCTCAAGGTTTCCCTTGAGGTTCAAAATGACAGGTATGATCATGATGAGTTGATGGACCTGTGTCATTGCTGGCCAGTGCTATATTACGATGTGACGTTGAAATCCTTGGTAGAGATTACTTTGTAGATTTCACGTACAGATACTCGGTCCAAGAGCTTCCCTGTGAACAAAAGACCTATGGTTGTGAAAAGAAGCGTAGGCGCACTCTGTTGAATCATTAGCGAGCTTTGACACGCGTCAAGCGTAATGAACATACCTCAATGACGATGCTTCGTATTTGCGGCCACAATTCCCCAGCTGAGGAAACAAACCTGCTCTGGACTTTATAACGGTTCTGAGGGCCGAGAAGAGCGTCATCTACGTCCTCCTCGCTATCACTGTTCTCGTCGTCGTGGTAGTGATGGCCTTCATTGTGGTTTGAACTCGGTAAATGGTCCCGCCGGCCGCTCGCAAGACCGTTCATTTCTATATCATCTTCTAGTAGACCAAAGCCCTGTCCTGGAGATTTGGAGTTCATGGGGCTTGCTACAGGATCCCTTGAGTTGGAACATAAACGAGAAACGTCTATGTTTGTCGACTTCAATGATGTTATCCGAAAACGTGGCCTCGGATTTTGCCGACCAAGGACTTAAGGCTCAAGTGCCTCCGGCGCCGATGGTTTGTGGCAAAGCTTTTGTTTACCGACGGTTGGGATATACTTTCATATCCAGTGCTCCACAATCATTAGTCGACAATAAAAAGGTTTCTGGGGAACTTGAGTTATTTTCGATAGGTTTACTAGTTTATTTACTAATATTTTGTGTGAATAAGGTCGTGTGAATGGACTCGTGATGTCAAGTTGTTCGCACCCTGTTCCCGACTTCGAATCAAGGCCGAGGTGGTCCCCAAATATCGGGAAACCGCAGGTCATCTTGCTCTGATTCGCCTTAATTCAGTCTCTGCGCCACAGGTGTCGCCTAGGGCAGGCGAATCTCGCTAAGGACTGACGCTAGACTGACATTAGTGACAAATGTCGTCTAAACTACATCCATTTCCTCCGGCGCTTTCATTCCAGTCGTCGTTGCTCAGGAAGACACCGGAATCTATCCCATCGACGAATGAGCTTGAATTGCTGTACGATGAGCTCAAGGAACTTCGGAACGCGACCCTTAAACGGTCGAAAAAGGCCGGCGAAGATCTTAAGGCTATCGAGGAGTCGATGCGGCGCATGAAGGAGAAAGAGAAGGGGAAGGCGAAAGCAATTGATAAAGTCAAAAGGGAACGTGACTGTACGTGCATTCTGTTGACACGCGTCGTTTCATTTCTGACATTCTACATCTCATCTGAATCATCCTTTGCTTCCGCTTTACTTTCTTTTCAATACAAACAAACCTTTATTCTGCATTTCCGATGAATACTGCTCTGTTCGTGACTGTACCACCTCTGGACATATCATCTCTGGACATATTATTTATTGGAATGTGACCTTTTCGGCACCTGGTTGCACTGCGTCCACCAAATCCTGCAGTTACACCACAACTAGACGCCGATGATACTCAATCAGTCGGTTCATACCATGGAAATTCTTCTAAACACCGCCTCTCATCCCAGCCAACGCCGTCGTTACCCCCGTCCGGCCGGTCTTCTGTGGATCCTCGCGGCAGATCGTGAGTGAATTTCTCGTGTTTTATTTGAATCGTTACTGAAATGTTTCATTCAGGTCTATAGACGACCTGAAAAAGAAGAAAAAGAAACGGAAACGGGACTTTGAGGATAGTGATGCCGAACATGGTAAGGTCAAACCACACTATGAGGTCACGTTTCTGACGCTACTTTAGATTCTCAACGACCACGGAAGCAAACCCCGCCCGTGGCGATACATGTACAACCCCATCCACCCCCTCCAAAGCTTCAGAAACCTGTAGCTTCTTCCTCTCAGCCACCAATCAAGGTCAGTTGTAATCTGTCTCCATATTATGCGTGGTCTGACCCAATACCAATCCAGGCCGGCCCCGACTTTTCTCTTCCTCCACTATATTCTCTCCTTACGCCGCGACCAACGATACCACCACCCCCAATACCCGGGCCTAGTAAGCCTATTGAAGTTACAGAAGACTTCAGCAAAAGTAAACAGCCGTCTCAAGTAACGGTGCACACTTTCTACACAAGCATCGAGCCGTGGATACGCAATATCCGTGAGGAAGATGTAGGATTCCTCGAGCACACAGGTGACGAGATCGAGCCGTACATCCTGCCCAAGCTTGGTCGGCACTATCTCGATGTATGGGAAGACCAGGACGCAGGGCGTATACCTCCCGCTCTGCTGGGCCAAGATGGTGTTGAGCCCTCCCATAATTTTGGTGCCCCTTTGCCCAAGTGGGATCCGTCAACCCTGACAGAGGGTGATTTGTGTTCTGAGGGACACGGCCATGGCCCGCTGACGGAACGCGTAATTAGTGCGCTGTTACCTATAGCTGATGCTGGGTGGAAGGGCGTGAAGGCAGCGGAGGACGCGATGGAGGGGCGGCCTGGGGGTAGTGGGTCTCTGGCGGCTAAGAGGGAGAGGCTGAATGTCACGGATCTGGAAGCACGGATACGCGACACGATGCGATATCATGGGCTCTTAGACGGGGTGGTATGAGCTCCTCCATTTTATTTTATCAACCGTCCTGATTGACTTGGACGCGATAGCCCGAATTTTCGGATAAGGTCGACGACCCGATCGCGACTGCGCTTCGGCAGGCCCAGCGAGAGCTCAGGACAGTCGTTGCGACGAACAAGGCGCGAAAGCAACGACTAGTCAACATCGCGCGAGATCGTCTGGGGTACCAAGAATACCTGGAGCTGCGTGACTCCATCGACAAGAACATCACGAATCTTTACACTAAACTACAACGAAAAGATGCACCGAAGATTGTAAAGAAGAAGAAGAAAGGCGAGATGGTGCAAGCTGAGACGAACGGTGCCCCCCTCGTGCCTGGACCTTGTCCTGCCGCGCTCGGTTTTCATACTGACGACGACATGCAGCTGCATATCGGCGATCAGCTGAAGCAGCTAATCGATACGCGGCGGCAATGGGTCGACAGAGTCGGGGCTGTGTTTGACCAGAAGCAGCGAGAGCAGCCTGGGAGCATTTGGGGGTTTCCGGAGGAGAGCATCTTCCAGGGCATCGACGAGGAGGTCAAGGAATTGCTTAATCACCCAGATACGGATTTAACTGGGCCATCACGGACTAGTAATGACAAGGGAAAAGGGAAGGCGCGGGCTGAAGATGATATGGATTTGGGCTAGTCAATTTTGCCCAACCTCTTTTTCTTCCTGTCTTCAGGACTTACACCCTCGTCTGGCACCCCTATTTTAATTGCTTTATTCCTTCATTTGCTTTGCCTCCTTGCTCTGTTATTCTTGTGTGTATCTTTTCTACTCGGTCTGCTTGCCTGTCGATCGACTTTCTGCCTCGTGGACCTCATCTCATTATCTGCAGCGTGCATGAAAGACCTAACGTCAGCTTGATGTCGGTTGCAATGGCTGAAGCCTCATTTCCTCCAATGAATATCAGTGTCGATGGTGCATATATACTTTGTGGTTTGCAGATTACTTCGATCAAGAACGACATGACATTGCAATCCGATGGTTTCAAGCCAAGTGATTGTTACAGTTGAACCAATGACGACTACTGTGAACTGTACATTCGGCGGAGGAGCCGATAGAGCATCCAATAGAAAAAATGGAAGTGGAACGTGCTTGTTGTACTCAGGCATGTGTGCATGAGAAGCTTCTTTCTCTGGACATGCCAGGGCATTCCGGCATCAACCCGTAACTATTTGCTTTATAAACATGCCCTCTGCAAAGGAGACCTAAGGATCCTCCAACTCCGCTATTCGCCCATCCAGCAACTTCAGCATTGTGTTTAACCCCAGAAGCACGCCTTCATCGGGACCCAAACCAGGACACACGCGAGCATGTGCAAAGTCGACCAATTTGACAGTGTATGGCAGGCACCTCTGGGACCTGTCACGGCAGTGGTCGCTGTGGTCATGGTTGCCCAGTGATCGTGGCTGCACTCGCCTGAGGCCCTCTTCGGCAAGGTTCCAGTCGGCCTCGTACATGATGAGCAGGCTCCCACCGATTACGCGTATCTCGAGCGGAGAATATACCTCCCGAATACGTGCAATCGAATCTCGTATTCCACGGAGGATAGGGACCAGGGTATGCCGAGGAAGGCCGATTGTCGATGACCCATGGTGGACTGGGAAGAACTGTGCTAACCCGTGGGCCAGTTCCGATTCTTTGATTGCCTTGCCATAGGATTTCGGTGTGCATAGAGGCTTGGATGTCGCATTATCATATACCTATATTTGGTTCTCTGTTAGCACTGCCCTGGCGATCATCCGAACTGTGCGGAGGAGCGGTACCTGGAACTCAGTGAGTCGAACCCCCGTCCTCAGCGACGTCGTCTCGCGTGAAGTCTTCTGCATCCTCAGCACCTTGTTTGAGTCCGTCATATCATCATGGAACACGGTGCCCAGCTTCACGTCAAGGGTATTAGGTTTGCTGAACGCGTTGCAGAGATTCTCCAAGATCAAAGACTGCGTTCGGCCAGGTGGTATCAAGACGCTGCCCCATTTCGCAGCCTCGTCTTCTGAGGCGGCAGGAATTTCTGGAGGCAATGTTCCGAGAAATTTGGGTATGATTGGGCGCAATGGTGCGAGGTACGGATCCTTTATAAGCGATTGATAAAACTCAAGCTCGGCGGGGAAGGCGGGTTTGATGATGAGGGAACCGTCGGGGGTTGTACGCATCCCAGCATGGCCGATTACTTTGAAATTGGAGGGTTGGGCCATGCTGAAGGCGGGGATAGTGTTCATAGCTGCTGTACTATGGGACTGAAGCGGGAGTGCAGCTCCAGACACGCACGTTCTTGCCAATGCTCTACGACAGGTGATTGACAGCGGATCACGAACGGACGGCGCTGTTATTGTACATGTTATCACCATAGATAGAAAGGGTCTCGTGGATGGCTCACCTCTCGATTTGAACCTGAAGTCTTATGTGATTGGTAAATGAAGGCAACAGCAAGTTCACCGCATTTACGAAAGCTCCTGAGCAGCAGGTACAGTGCCGCTGAAGTGAACGCTTGCACTGCTCACGAGCACTTACACAGCAAAAGGGGGGGGGTTGGAACTTTCCAGACCAGTGGTTTATGAGAAGATGATCTGTCGCCGTCGGCTCTGAATTCGGAGATCTTGATGGCTGATACCATTACATAGTATCATCTTGATATTAAATACCTCCAAGATCCTGCAGGTGGTGCCATTGATTGGAAAGTTTCGTTGTATAGGCCAGTAGGTGAGAGTCAGGAGCAAGTCTTAAATGCCAAGCAAGCGCTGAACTCGACTACCACGTGTGGGAGATCATCGGCAGTTTGTGTAACGCGAAAGTTGCGCAACCCCCACGAACCTCGACGATACATCAGATCGACTATCATCTGATCATAAGGTCTGTTTAAGGAGACCAACGACGGCCGACGATCAACCTTCAAACGTCTGATGGTAGGGATCCACACCAGGATATCATTGTCAATGATCACAATTTATCTTCTCTTTTTTCTTCAAAATTACAAGAAATTCCGTTGTACGCACTCATGAGGTCTACTGGCGAAGTGCCATATAAATTATGCACTTCGCAATTTCGGATCACAACAGTATATAAGATGTATGCAAGCCTTGACCTGTCAGAGAAAAATGTCAAGTGACCCTCAGAGTGCTGAAGCTCATTTACCATCCGCCAGTATGATGAGACACAGGCCTAGAGTGAGCAGACGGGTTTTAGGACAGATCAGAAGAAGCTCTTCAAAGGCTGAATACCTGACAGCAAGTTTGGTTTGGACTCGATATGTTAGGAAGAAATTATTGGTCGATAATAATATTGAGGAATGTACAATGCGAATACTACTGGCGTTATGAGATAGGGTCCAGTGCGAGGGAAGTACAGCGTACACAGCAAGTCCATATTATACTAACTCCAAGGGACTCCTATGTGGATGCCAGGGAGCGGCCCCGCTCGTTTGGAACCAGTCCGAGAATAGTCTTATTGAGATTTGACGTTTACAAAGACCTGTGCGATCTCGTAACACACGGCGAGGATGAGATGCCCCAGGAGGTCCACAAGTGCCGAATGGATGGGAAGAGCACACATATCCGGATCAAGGTTTTTTGACCATAGGAAGTTCGTTAGAATTTTTGCGATGAGCAACGATATTATCACCTAATGCAAGAAATTGCGATGATGAGTACATGTTCGGAGTACTGCGAGGGTATGGGCTTACCGCGACAGAGAAGAACACGACGGAAAAGGCAATAAATACAACAGGGAGCTCTAGCCATCCAATGGCACGAAGGACGAACAGAAAAACAATTTCTATGGGGATTGTTACGAGGAAGAGCGTCATCATGACAAGCCGGATGCTAGGCTCAGTAGCTCCCTTTCTACTCAGTCTGGACGAGCGTGGGCCTGCCAATAGTCTCAGGTCTGCAATATGCAGGGATGTCGACAGTCTTGATATCAAGATAGAGCCAACGCTGCCTGGTAGGCCTACGGACAGCAGTCGTAAGTCCTCTGAGAATTGAAAGCTAAAATGCTGCGGACGTACCACTTATTACAACAGACAGGAGAGCGAAGCCTTCGTATCGACCAGCGAACCTGTCGAGCACAATTCCAGCTGCGTTGCTTAGTATCATAGCGCCAAAGAGAGGCGTCCATCCCTGGGAGAGCAAGGGCCGTACGTGGGGATTGCGGATCGTGTCGATGAAGCATAGTATG